>JASTWF010001760.1:0-60865 GCA_030390025.1 Squalus acanthias
GGGGCAGTACTGAGGGAGCGTCGCACTGTCGGAGGGGCAGTACTGAGGGAGCGTCGCACTGTCGGAGGGTCAGTACTGAGGGAGTGTCGCACTGTCGGAGGGGCAGTACTGAGGGAGCACCGCACTGTCAGAGGGGCAGTACTGAGGGAGCGCCGCACTGTCGGAGGGGCGGTACTGAGGGAGCGTCGCACTGTCGGAGGGGCAGTACTGAGGGAGCGCCGCACTGTCGGAGGTGCCGTCTTTCGGATGAGACGTTAACCGAGGCTCCGTCTGCCCTCTCAGGTGGACGTAAAAGATCCCACGGCCACTATTGGAAGAAGAGCAGGGTGGGGGGGGAGTTCTCCCCGGTGTCCTGGGGCCAATATTTATCCCTCAATCGACATCACGAAAAAATAGATGATCTGATCATTTATCACGTCGCTGTTTGTGGGAGCTTGCTGTGCGCAAATTGTCTGCCGCGTTTCCTACATTACAACAGTGACCACACTTCAAAAAAAAGTACTTCATTGGGTGTGAAAGCGCTTTGGGACGTCCTGAGGTGGTGAAAGGCGCTGGAGAAATGCGAGTTCCTTTCTATCTCTCTCTTCTTATGGGATCACCACCATCTCCAAGTTCCCCATCAAGTCACAAACACCATCCTCTAATACAATAGCAAAAATACTGCGGATGCTGGAAATCTGAAATAACAACAGAAAACGCTGGAAATGCTCAGCAGGCCAGGCAGCATCCGTGGAGAGAGAAACAGCAGTTAACGTTTCAGGTCGAAGACCCTTCGTCAGAACTGAGAAAAAAAACAGGAAATGGACACAGATATTAAAGCAAGTTTAGGGGCTGGGAAATAGGGGGAGGGGATGAAAGAACAAAAGGGAAGGTCTGTGATAGGATAGAAGGTCAGGAGAGGTTGACATGAATCTGTCATTCATGACTTATGAAATAATACCGAGTGGCCTGCTGGTGGCGCTGTCCAGGGAGAGTATAAATACTCGGGCACGGGCCCAGCTTGCACAGGACATTCTTAACCGGAACTAGTGAAGGACACAACTAAACCTCCATGTTGGAAAACAGTCGATTAAAGCTTTGCTTAACGCTTAGACCAAGTGCCTAGTAGTTTTCTTACATCAGAGGTTAAGAGACATTAAGAGATATTCAAGGCAAAAGGAGGTGGTAATGGGACAGGTTAAGAAACAAAGGATGGCTCGAGATGAAGTGTGAATTGCGGTGGCCTGTCACCTTAATTCACCGCTCCACTCCCACTCAGACCTCACCGTCCTCGGCCTCTTGCATTGTTCCACGTAAGCTCAGCGTAAGCTCGAGGAACAGCACCTCATCTTTCGATTAGGCACTTTACAGCCCTCTGGACTCAACATAGAGTTCAACAATTTCAGATCATAACCTCGGCCCCTATCACATATATATATATTTTTTATCCACACTTTTTGTTTGTGCCTTTTTTTCTTCCCTCCCACATGGCAGCTGTCCTTCATTCTTGAGTTTTTCCAGCGTTTTCTGTTGTTATTACAAACACCATCCTGACTTGGACATATATTGGCCGATCCTTCATCGTCGCTGGGTCAAAATCCTGGAGCTCCCTCCCTACCTTCTTCTTCTTCTCTTCTTCTTCTTCTTCTTCTTCTTCTTATGTGAGAAGTTGCACAACACCAGGTTATAGTCCAACAGCTTTATTTGAAATCACAAGCTTTCGGAGCACTGCTCCTTCGTCAGGTGACGTGAAGAGATGCATATAGGCACAGCATATATAGTCAGAGAACACTGCCAGGTGATTACAGTTAATCTTTCCAACTGCCCTTTATCACCACGCTCGATCAGCTCTGATGGACGGGCCACATCGTCCGCATGCCCGATACAAGACTCCCAAAACAAGCGCTCTACTCGGAGCTCCGGCACGGCAAGAGAGCCCCAGGTGGGCAGAGGAAACGCTTCAAGGACACCCTCAAAGCCTCCTTGAAAGAGTGTAACATCCCCACCGACACCTGGGAATCCCTGGCCCAAGACCGCACAAAGTGGAGGAGAAGCATCCGGGAAGGCGCCGAACAACCTCGACTCTTCCTAGGCAGTCCCTCGGAACCGAGGATGAGTTGCTTCCAGATTAAAAATGAGTTCTCAGGTGACTGATGAGTCCAATGCGGGACCTACAGTCTCTGTCACAGGTGGGGCAGACGGTGGTTGAAGGGGCGGGAGGGGTGGGGTGCTTGGTTTGACGTGCGCTCCTTGCGCTGCCTGCGCTTGGCTTCCGCTTGCTCCCGGTGAAGAGACTCGAGGTTGTTCAGCGCCTTCCCGGATGCTTCTCCTCCACTTTGTGCGGTCTTGGGGCCAGGGATTCCCAGGTGTCGGTGGGGGGGATGTTACACTTTTTTCAAGGAGGCTTTGAGGGTGTCCTTGAAGCGTTTCCTCTGCCCACCTGGGGCTCTCTTGCCGTGTCGGAGCTCCGAGTAGAGCGCTTGTTTTGGGAGTCTTGTATCGGGCATGCAGACAATGTGACCCATCCATCGGAGCTGATCGAGCGTGGTCAAAGCTTCGATGCTGGGGATGTTGGCCTGAGCGAGAACACTGACGTTGGTGCGCCTACCCTGCCAACGGATTGGCAGGATCTTGCGGAGGCAGCGTTGGTGGTACCTCTCCAGTGCTTTGAGGTGCCTGCTGTACATGGTCCGTGTCTCTGAGGCATACAGCAGGGCGGGTATCACTGCTGCTCTGTAGACCATGCACTGTGTACTGCCTGTGGGACAGCACTGTGGGAGCACCTTCACCACACAGGACTGCAGCGGTTCAAGAAGGCGGCTCACCACCCCCTTCTCGAGGGGCGACTAGGGATGGGCAATAAACTGCTGGGCCTTGCCAGCGACGCCCACATCCCATGAAGGGATTTTGTAAAGAAAAACACAAGAGATTCTCACAGGGCAGTAATGCCTTGAAGGTTACGTGGCAGTCACTAAGGAACAGCTGCCTTTAACAACACAGGGTGGAATCCACATTCCACACATATCAGTACTTAAACCAAGGGTTTGTCGTTTGAAAGCACCCTCGTACACAACAGACAATAAATTGAACAAAGATCCCTGTGTTCTGACCATTGCTGTATATTTTAGCACCTGCAGATTAAAGGTGGTATCTCTCTCGCCCTGTGAATGAGAAGGTTGTAGGTTCGATATCCCAACTCCAGAGACTTCAGCCCCATAATCCAGGCCGACGCTCCCCGGTGCCAGTACTGAGGGAACGCCGCACTGTCGGAGGGGCAGTACTGAGGGAGCGCCGCACTGTCGGAGGGGCAGTACTGAGGGAGCGCCGCACTGTCGGAGGGGCAGTACTGAGGGAGCGCCGCACTGTCTGAGGGGCAGTACTGAGGGAGCGCCGCACTGTCGGAGGGGCAGTACTGAGGGAGCGCCGCACTGTCGGAGGGGCAGTACTGAGGGAGCGCCGCACTGTCTGAGGGGCAGTACTGAGGGAGCGCCGCACTGTCGGAGGCCCAGTACTGAGGGAGCGCCGCGCTGTCGGAGGGGCAGTACTGAGGGAGCGCCGCACTGTCGGAGGGGCAGTACTGAGGGAGCGCCGCACTGTCGGAGGGCAGTACTGAGGGAGCGCCGCACTGTCGGAGGGGCAGTACTGAGGGAGTGCCGCACTGTCTGAGGGGCAGTACTGAGGGAGCGCCGCACTGTCGGAGGGGCGGTACTGAGGGAGCGCCGCACTGTCTGAGGGGCAGTACTGAGGGAGCGCCGCACTGTCGGAGGGCAGTATTGAGGGAGCGCCGCACTGTCGGAGGGCAGTATTGAGGGAGCGCCGCACTGTCGGAGGGGCAGTACTGAGGGAGCGCCGCACTGTCGGAGGGGCAGTACTGAGGGAGCGCCGCGCTGTCGGAGGGGCAGTACTGAGGGAGCGCCGCACTGTCGGAGGGGCAGTACTGAGGGAACGCCGCACTGTCGGAGGGCAGTACTGAGGGAGCGCCGCACTGTCGGAGGGGCAGTACTGAGGGAGCGCCGCACTGTCGGAGGGGCAGTACTGAGGGAGCGCCGCACTGTCGGAGGGGCAGTACTGAGGGAGCGCCGCACTGTCGGAGGGGCGGGTACTGAGGGAGCGCCGCACTGTCGGAGGGGCGGTACTGAGGGAGCGCCGCACTGGCGGAGGGGCAGTACTGGGGGAGCGTCGCACTGTCGGAGGGGCAGTACTGAGGGAGCGCCGCACTGTCGGAGGGGCAGTACTGAGGGAGCGCCGCACTGTCGGAGGGGCAGTACTGAGGGAGCGCCGCACTGTCGGAGGGGCCGTCCCTTTGGTTGAGACGTTTAAACGAGGTTCCGGTCGGGAATGTCGGCCTGGATTATGGGGCTTGAGTCTCTGGAGTGGGGGCTCGAACACACGAGGTGCGAGAGAGAGTGCGCTGCGCACCAAGCCACAGCTGAACCCAATCCCTGATCCATTGTTACCTCGAGACCTGACTATTCCAGCGCTCTCCTGGCCGGCCTCCCATTCTCACCCTCTGTAAACTTCAGCTCACCCAGAACTCTGCTGCCCCCGTGTCCTAACTCACACCGAGTCCCGTTCGCCCATCACCCCTCCCTGTGCTCGCTGACCCACACTGGCTCCCCGTCCGGCAACGCCTCGATTTTAAAATTCTCATCCTCCTGTTCAAATCCCTCCGTGGCCTCCTCGCTCCCCTCCCTATCTCTGTAACCTCCTCCAGCCCCTACAACCCTCCCTATCTCTGTAACCTCCTCCAGCCCCAACAACCCTCCCTATCTCTGTAACCTCCTCCAGCCCCTACAACCCTCCCTATCTCTGTAACCTCCTCCAGCCCCCTACAACCCTCCCTATCTCTGTAACCTCCTCCAGCCCCCTACAACCCTCCCTATCTCTGTAACCTCCTCCAGCCCCCTACAACCCTCCCTATCTCTGTAACCTCCTCCAGCCCCTACAACCCTCCCTATCTCTGTAACCTCCTCCAGCCCCCTACAACCCTCCCTATCTCTGTAACCTCCTCCAGCCCCTACAACCCTCCCTATCTCTGTAACCTCCTGCAGCCCCCTACAACCCTCCCTATCTCTGTAACCTCCTCCAGCCCCTACAACCCTCCCTATCTCACTAACCTCCTCCAGCCCCTACAACCCTCCCTATCTCTGTAACCTCCTCCAGCCCCGACAACCCTCCCTATCTCTGTAACCACCTCCAGCCCCCTACAACCCTCCCTATCTCACTAACCTCCTCCAACTCCTACAACCCTCCCTATCTCTGTAACCTCCTGCAGCCCCTACAACCCTCCCTATCTCTGTAACCTCCTCCAGCCCCTACAACCCTCCCTATCTCTGTAACCTCCTCCAGCCCCCGACAACCCTCCCTATCTCTGTAACCTCCTCCAGCCCCCTACAACCCTCCCTATCTCTGTAACCTCCTCCAGCCCCTACCATCCTCCCTATCTCTGTAATCTCCTCCAGCCCCCTACAACCCTCCCTATCTCTGTAACCTCCTCCAGCCCCTACAACCCTCCCTATCTCTGTAACCTCCTCCAGCCCCTACCATCCTCCCTATCTCTGTAACCTCCTCCAGCCCCCTACACCCCTCCCTATCTCTGTAACCTCCTCCAGCCCCTACAACCCTCCCTATCTCTGTAACCTCCTCCAGCCCCTACCATCCTCCCTATCTCTGTAATCTCCTCCAGCCCCTACAAACCTCCCTACCTCTGTAACCTCCTCCAGCCCCTACAACCCTCCCTATCCCTGGAACCTCCTTCAGCCCCTACAACCCTCCCTATCTCTGTAACCTCCTCCAGCCCCCTACAACCCTCCCTATCTCTGTAACCTCCTCCAGCCCCCTACAACCCTCCCTATCTCTGTAACCTCCTCCAGCCCCCTTCAACACTCCCTATCTCTGTAACCACCTCCAGCCCCTACAACCCTCCCTATCTCTGTAACCTCCTCCAGCCCCGACAACCCTCCCTATCTCTGTAACCTCCTCCAGCCCCCAACAATCCTCCCTATCTCTGTAACCTCCTCCAGCCCCCTTCAACACTCCCTATCTCTGTAACCCCCTCCAGCCCCCTTCAACACTCCCTATCTCTGTAACCCCCTCCAGCCCCCGACAACCCTCCCTATCTCTGTAACCACCTCCAGCCCCCTTCAACACTCCCTATCTCTGTAACCCCCTCCAGCCCCCTTCAACACTCCCTATCTCTGTAACCTCCTCCAGCCCCCTTCAACACTCCCTATCTCTGTAACCTCCTCCAGCCCCCTTCAACACTCCCTATCTCTGTAACCCCCTCCAGCCCCCTACAACCCTCCTTATCTCTGTAACCACCTCCAGCCCCCTTCAACACTCCCTATCTCTGTAACCTCCTCCAGCCCCCTTCACCACTCCCTATCTCTGTAACCCCCTCCAGCCCCCTACAACCCTCCATATCTCTGTAACCACCTCCAGCCCCCTTCAACACTCCCTATCTCTGTAAGCTCCTCCAGCCCCCTACAACCCTCCCTATCTCTGTAACCTCCTCCAACCCCCTACAACCCTCCCTATCTCTGTAACCTCCTCCAGCCCCCTTCAACACTCCCTATCTCTGTAACCTCCTCCAGCCCCCTTCAACACTCCCTATCTCTGTAACCTCCTCCAGCCCCCTACAACCCTCCCTATCTCTGTAACCTCCTCCAGCACCCTTCAACACTCCCTATCTCTGTAACCTCCTCCAGCCCCCTTCAACACTCCCTATCTCTGTAACCTCCTCCAGGCCCCTTCAACACTCCCTATCTCTGTAACCCCCTCCAGCCCCCTA
Source organism: Squalus acanthias (assembly GCA_030390025.1). NCBI lineage: Eukaryota > Metazoa > Chordata > Chondrichthyes > Squaliformes > Squalidae > Squalus > Squalus acanthias. The sequence goes on from JASTWF010001760.1 coordinate 6,770, forward strand.
CAACCCTCCCTATCTCTGTAACCTCCTCCAGCCCCTACAACCCTCCCTATCTCTGTAACCCCCTCCAGCCCCCTACAACCCTCCCTATCTCTGTAACCACCTCCAGCCCCCTTCAACACTCCCTATCTCTGTAACCTCCTCCAGCCCATTCAACACTCCCTATCTCTGTAAACTCCTCCAGCCCCCTTCAACACTCCCTATCTCTGTAACCCCTCCAGCCCACTTCAACCCTCCCTATCTCTGTAACCCCCTCCAGCCCCCTACAACCATCCCTATCTCTGTAACCACCTCCAGCCCCCTTCAACACTCCCTATCTCTGTAACCCCTCCAGCCCCCTTCAACACTCCCTATCTCTGTAACCTCCTCCAGCCCCCTTCAACACTCCCTATCTCTGTAACCTCCTCCAGCCCCCTTCAACCCTCCCTATCTCTGTAACCTCCTCCAGCCCCTACAACCCTCCCTATCTCTGTAACCCCCTCCAGCCCCCTTCAACACTCCCTATCTCTGTAACCACCTCCAGCCCCCTTCAACACTCCCTATCTCTGTAACCTCCTCCAGCCCCCTTCAACACTCCCTATCTCTGTAAACTCCTCCAGCCCCCTTCAACACTCCCTATCTCTGTAACCCCCTCCAGCCCCCTTCAACACTCCCTATCTCTGTAACCCCCTCCAGCCCCCTACAACCATCCCTATCTCTGTAACCACCTCCAGCCCCCTTCAACACTCCCTATCTCTGTAACCCCCTCCAGCCCCCTTCAACACTCCCTATCTCTGTAACCTCCTCCAGCCCCCTTCAACACTCCCTATCTCTGTAACCTCCTCCAGCCCCCTTCAACACTCCCTATCTCTGTAACCCCCTCCAGCCCCCTTCAACACTCCCTATCTCTGTAACCTCCTCCAGCCCCCTTCAACACTCCCTATCTCTGTAACCTCCTCCAGCCCCCTTCAACACTCCCTATCTCTGTAACCTCCTCCAGCCCCCTACAACACTCCCTATCTCTGTAACCACCTCCAGCCCCTACAACCCTCCCTATCTCTGTAACCTCCTCCAGCCCCCTTCAACACTCCCTATCTCTGTAACCTCCTCCAGCCCCTTCACCACTCCCTATCTCTGTAACCTCCTCCAGCCCCTTCACCACTCCCTATCTCTGTAACCTCCTCCAGCCCCTACATCCCTCCCTATCTCTGTAACCTCCTCCAGCCCCCTTCAACACTCCCTATCTCTGTAACCTCCTCCAGCCCCCTACATCCCTCCCTATCTCTGTAACCTCCTCCAGCCCCCTACAACCCTCCCTATCTCTGTAACCTCCTCCAGCCCCTACAACCCTCCCTATCTCTGTAACCTCCTCCAGCCTCTACAACCCTCCCTATCTCTGTAACCTCCTCCAGTCCCCTACAACCCTCCCTATCTCTGTAACCTCCTCCAGCCCCCTTCAACACTCCCTATCTCTGTAACCTCCTCCAGCCCCCTTCAACACTCCCTATCTCTGTAACCTCCTCCAGCCCATTCAACACTCCCTATCTCTGTAAACTCCTCCAGCCCCCTTCAACACTCCCTATCTCTGTAACCCCCTCCAGCCCACTTCAACACTCCCTATCTCTGTAACCCCCTCCAGCCCCCTACAACCATCCCTATCTCTGTAACCACCTCCAGCCCCCTTCAACACTCCCTATCTCTGTAACCCCTCCAGCCCCCTTCAACACTCCCTATCTCTGTAACCTCCTCCAGCCCCCTTCAACACTCCCTATCTCTGTAACCTCCTCCAGCCCCCTTCAACCCTCCCTATCTCTGTAACCTCCTCCAGCCCCTACAACCCTCCCTATCTCTGTAACCCCCTCCAGCCCCCTTCAACACTCCCTATCTCTGTAACCACCTCCAGCCCCCTTCAACACTCCCTATCTCTGTAACCTCCTCCAGCCCCCTTCAACACTCCCTATCTCTGTAAACTCCTCCAGCCCCCTTCAACACTCCCTATCTCTGTAACCCCCTCCAGCCCCCTTCAACACTCCCTATCTCTGTAACCCCCTCCAGCCCCCTACAACCATCCCTATCTCTGTAACCACCTCCAGCCCCCTTCAACACTCCCTATCTCTGTAACCCCCTCCAGCCCCCTTCAACACGCCCTATCTCTGTAACCTCCTCCAGCCCCCTTCAACACTCCCTATCTCTGTAACCTCCTCCAGCCCCCTTCAACACTCCCTATCTCTGTAACCCCCTCCAGCCCCCTTCAACACTCCCTATCTCTGTAACCTCCTCCAGCCCCCTTCAACACTCCCTATCTCTGTAACCTCCTCCAGCCCCCTTCAACACTCCCTATCTCTGTAACCTCCTCCAGCCCCCTACAACACTCCCTATCTCTGTAACCACCTCCAGCCCCTACAACCCTCCCTATCTCTGTAACCTCCTCCAGCCCCCTTCAACACTCCCTATCTCTGTAACCTCCTCCAGCCCCTTCACCACTCCCTATCTCTGTAACCTCCTCCAGCCCCTTCACCACTCCCTATCTCTGTAACCTCCTCCAGCCCCTACATCCCTCCCTATCTCTGTAACCTCCTCCAGCCCCCTTCAACACTCCCTATCTCTGTAACCTCCTCCAGCCCCCTACATCCCTCCCTATCTCTGTAACCTCCTCCAGCCCCCTACAACCCTCCCTATCTCTGTAACCTCCTCCAGCCCCTACAACCCTCCCTATCTCTGTAACCTCCTCCAGCCTCTACAACCCTCCCTATCTCTGTAACCTCCTCCAGTCCCCTACAACCCTCCCTATCTCTGTAACCTCCTCCAGCCCCCTTCAACACTCCCTATCTCTGTAACCTCCTCCAGCCCCCTTCAACACTCCCTATCTCTGTAACCTCCTCCAGCCCCCTACAACCCTCCCTATCTCTGTAACCTCCTCCAGCCCCTACAACCCTCCCTATCTCTGTAACCTCCTCCAGCCCCCTTCAACACTCCCTATCTCTGTAACCTCCTCCAGCCCCCTTCAACACTCCCTATCTCTGTAACCCCTCCAGCCCACTACAACCCTCCCTATCTCTGTAACCTCCTCCAGCCCCTACAACCCTCCCTATCTCTGTAACCCCCTCCAGCCCCCTACAACCCTCCCTATCTCTGTAACCACCTCCAGCCCCCTTCAACACTCCCTATCTCTGTAACCTCCTCCAGCCCCCTTCAACACTCCCTATCTCTGTAAACTCCTCCAGCCCCCTTCAACACTCCCTATCTCTGTAACCCCCTCCAGCCCCCTTCAACACTCCCTATCTCTGTAACCTCCTCCAGCCCCCTTCAACACTCCCTATCTCTGTAACCTCCTCCAGCCCCCTTCAACACTCCCTATCTCTGTAACCCCCTCCAGCCCCCTTCAACACTCCCTATCTCTGTAACCTCCTCCAGCCCCCTTCAACACTCCCTATCTCTGTAACCTCCTCCAGCCCCCTTCAACACTCCCTATCTCTGTAACCTCCTCCAGCCCCCTACAACACTCCCTATCTCTGTAACCACCTCCAGCCCCTACAACCCTCCCTATCTTTGTAACCTCCTCCAGCCCCCTACAACCCTCCCTATCTCTGTAACCTCCTCCAGCCCCTTCACCACTCCCTATCTCTGTAACCTCCTCCAGCCCCTTCACCACTCCCTATCTCTGTAACCTCCTCCAGCCCCTACATCCCTCCCTATCTCTGTAACCTCCTCCAGCCCCCTTCAACACTCCCTATCTCTGTAACCTCCTCCAGCCCCCTACATCCCTCCCTATCTCTGTAACCTCCTCCAGCCCCCTACAACCGTCCCTATCTCTGTAACCTCCTCCAGCCCCTACTACCCTCCCTATCTCTGTAACCTCCTCCAGCCTCTACAACCCTCCCTATCTCTGTAACCTCCTCCAGTCCCCTACAACCCTCCCTATCTCTGTAACCTCCTCCAGCCCCCTACAACCCTCCCTATCTCTATAACCACCTCCAGCCTCTACAATCCTCCCTATCTCTGTAACCTCCTCCAGCCTCTACAATCCTCCCTATCTCTGTAACCTCCTCCAGCCTCTACAACCCTCCCTATCTCTGTAACCTCCTCCAGCCCCTGCAACCCTCCCTATCTCTGTAACCTCCTCAGCCCCTACAACCCTACCTATCTCTGTAACCTCCTCCAGCCCCCTTCAACCCTCCCTATCTCTGCAACCTCCTCCAGTCCCCTACAACCCTCCCTATCTCTGTAAACTCCTCCAGCCCCTACAAGCCTCCCTATCTCTGTAACCTCCTCCAGCCCCCTACAACCCTCCCTATCTCTGTAACCTCCTCCAGCCCCTACAACCCTCCCTATCTCTGTAACCTCCTCCAGCCCCTACAACCCTCCCTATCTCTGTAACCTCCTCCAGCCCCTACAACCCTCCCTATCTCTGTAACCTCCTCCAGCCCCTACAACCCTCCCTATCTCTGTAACCTCCTCCAGCCCCCTACAACCCTCCCTATCTCTGTAACCTCCTCCAGCCCCCTACAATCCTCCCTATCTCTGTAACCTCCTCCAGCCCCCTACAACCCTCCCTATCTCTGTAACCTACTCCACCCCCTACAACCCTCCCTATCTCTGTAACCTCCTCCAGCCCCGACAACCCTCCCTATCTCTGTAACTTCGTCCAGCCTCTACAACCCTCCCTATCTCTGTAACCTCCTCCAGCCCCTACAACCCTCCCAATCTCTGTAACCTCCTCCAGCCCCCAACAACACTCCCTATCTCTGTAACCTCCTCCAGCCCCCTACAACCCTCCCTATCTCTGTAACCTCCTCCAGCCCCTACAACCCTCCCTATCTCTGTAACCTCCTCCAGCCCCCTACAACCCCCCCTATCTCTGTAACCTCCTCCAGCCCCTACAACCCTCCCTATCTCTGTAACCTCCTCCAGCCCCCTTCAACACTCCCTATCTCTGTAACCTCCTCCAGCCCCTTCACCACTCCCTATCTCTGTAACCTCCTCCAGCCCCTTCACCACTCCCTATCTCTGTAACCTCCTCCAGCCCCTACATCCCTCCCTATCTCTGTAACCTCCTCCAGCCCCCTTCAACACTCCCTATCTCTGTAACCTCCTCCAGCCCCCTACATCCCTCCCTATCTCTGTAACCTCCTCCAGCCCCCTACAACCCTCCCTATCTCTGTAACCTCCTCCAGCCCCTACAACCCTCCCTATCTCTGTAACCTCCTCCAGCCTCTACAACCCTCCCTATCTCTGTAACCTCCTCCAGTCCCCTACAACCCTCCCTATCTCTGTAACCTCCTCCAGCCCCCTTCAACACTCCCTATCTCTGTAACCTCCTCCAGCCCCCTTCAACACTCCCTATCTCTGTAACCTCCTCCAGCCCCCTACAACCCTCCCTATCTCTGTAACCTCCTCCAGCCCCTACAACCCTCCCTATCTCTGTAACCTCCTCCAGCCCCCTTCAACACTCCCTATCTCTGTAACCTCCTCCAGCCCCCTTCAACACTCCCTATCTCTGTAACCCCCTCCAGCCCACTACAACCCTCCCTATCTCTGTAACCTCCTCCAGCCCCTACAACCCTCCCTATCTCTGTAACCCCCTCCAGCCCCCTACAACCCTCCCTATCTCTGTAACCACCTCCAGCCCCCTTCAACACTCCCTATCTCTGTAACCTCCTCCAGCCCCCTTCAACACTCCCTATCTCTGTAAACTCCTCCAGCCCCCTTCAACACTCCCTATCTCTGTAACCCCCTCCAGCCCCCTTCAACACTCCCTATCTCTGTAACCTCCTCCAGCCCCCTTCAACACTCCCTATCTATGTAACCTCCTCCAGCCCCCTTCAACACTCCCTATCTCTGTAACCCCCTCCAGCCCCCTTCAACACTCCCTATCTCTGTAACCTCCTCCAGCCCCCTTCAACACTCCCTATCTCTGTAACCTCCTCCAGCCCCCTTCAACACTCCCTATCTCTGTAACCTCCTCCAGCCCCCTACAACACTCCCTATCTCTGTAACCACCTCCAGCCCCTACAACCCTCCCTATCTTTGTAACCTCCTCCAGCCCCCTACAACCCTCCCTATCTCTGTAACCTCCTCCAGCCCCTTCACCACTCCCTATCTCTGTAACCTCCTCCAGCCCCTTCACCACTCCCTATCTCTGTAACCTCCTCCAGCCCCTACATCCCTCCCTATCTCTGTAACCTCCTCCAGCCCCCTTCAACACTCCCTATCTCTGTAACCTCCTCCAGCCCCCTACATCCCTCCCTATCTCTGTAACCTCCTCCAGCCCCCTACAACCGTCCCTATCTCTGTAACCTCCTCCAGCCCCTACTACCCTCCCTATCTCTGTAACCTCCTCCAGCCTCTACAACCCTCCCTATCTCTGTAACCTCCTCCAGTCCCCTACAACCCTCCCTATCTCTGTAACCTCCTCCAGCCCCCTACAACCCTCCCTATCTCTATAACCACCTCCAGCCTCTACAATCCTCCCTATCTCTGTAACCTCCTCCAGCCTCTACAATCCTCCCTATCTCTGTAACCTCCTCCAGCCTCTACAACCCTCCCTATCTCTGTAACCTCCTCCAGCCCCTGCAACCCTCCCTATCTCTGTAACCTCCTCAGCCCCTACAACCCTACCTATCTCTGTAACCTCCTCCAGCCCCCTTCAACCCTCCCTATCTCTGCAACCTCCTCCAGTCCCCTACAACCCTCCCTATCTCTGTAAACTCCTCCAGCCCCTACAAGCCTCCCTATCTCTGTAACCTCCTCCAGCCCCCTACAACCCTCCCTATCTCTGTAACCTCCTCCAGCCCCTACAACCCTCCCTATCTCTGTAACCTCCTCCAGCCCCTACAACCCTCCCTATCTCTGTAACCTCCTCCAGCCCCTACAACCCTCCCTATCTCTGTAACCTCCTCCAGCCCCTACAACCCTCCCTATCTCTGTAACCTCCTCCAGCCCCCTACAACCCTCCCTATCTCTGTAACCTCCTCCAGCCCCCTACAATCCTCCCTATCTCTGTAACCTCCTCCAGCCCCCTACAACCCTCCCTATCTCTGTAACCTACTCCACCCCCTACAACCCTCCCTATCTCTGTAACCTCCTCCAGCCCCGACAACCCTCCCTATCTCTGTAACTTCGTCCAGCCTCTACAACCCTCCCTATCTCTGTAACCTCCTCCAGCCCCTACAACCCTCCCAATCTCTGTAACCTCCTCCAGCCCCCAACAACACTCCCTATCTCTGTAACCTCCTCCAGCCCCCTACAACCCTCCCTATCTCTGTAACCTCCTCCAGCCCCTACAACCCTCCCTATCTCTGTAACCTCCTCCAGCCCCCTACAACCCCCCCTATCTCTGTAACCTCCTCCAGCCCCTACAACCCTCCCTATCTCTGTAACCTCCTCCAGCCAACTACAAATCTCCCTATCTCTGTAACCTCCTCCAGCCCTCTACAACCCTCCCTATCTCTGTAACTTCCTCCAGCCCCTACAACCCTCCCTATCTCTGTAACCTCCTCCAGTCTCCTACAACCCTCCCTATCTCTGTAACCTCCTCCAGCCCCCTACAACCCTCCCTATCTCTGTAACCTCCTCCAGCCCCTACGACCCTCCCTATCTCTTTAACCTCCTCCAGCCCCCTACAACCCTCCCTATCTCTGTAACCTCCTCCAGCCGACTACAAACCTCCCTATCTCTGTAACCTCCTCCAGCCCCTACAATCCTCCCTATCTCTGTAACCTCCTCCAGCCTCCTACAACCCTCCCTATCTCTGTAACCTCCTCCAGCCCCTACAACCCTCCCTATCTCTGTAACCTCCTCCAGCCCCTACAACCCTCCCTATCTCTGTAACCTCCTCCAGCCCCTACAACCCTCCCTATCTCTGTAACCTCCTCCAGCCCCCTACAACCCTCCCTATCTCTGTAACTTCGTCCAGCCTCTACAACCCTCCCTATCTCTGTAACCTCCTCCAGCCCCTACAACCCTCCCAATCTCTGTAACCTCCTCCAGCCCCCAACAACCCTCCCTATCCCTGTAACCTCCTCCAGCCCCTACAACCCTCCCTATCTCTGTAACCTCCTCCAGCCCCCTACAGCCCTCCCTATTTCTGTAACCTCCTCCAGCCCCCTACATCCCTCCCTATCTCTGTAACCTCCTCCAGCCCCCTACAACCCTCCCTAACTCTGTAACCTCCTCCAGCCCCCTACAACCCTCCCTATCTCTGTAACCTCCTCTGGCACCTACAACCCTCCCAATCTCTGTAACCTCCTCCAGCCCCCAACAACACTCCCTATCTCTGTAACCTCCTCCAGCCCCTACAAGCCTCCCTATCTCTGTAACCTCCTCCAGCCCCCTACAACCCTCCCTATCTCTGTAACCTCCTCCAGCCCCTACAACCCTCCCTATCTCTGTAACCTCCTCCAGCAAACTACAAATCTCCCTATCTCTGTAACCTCCTCCAGCCCTCTACAACCCTCCCTATCTCTGTAACCTCCTCCAGCCCCTACAACCCTCCCTATCTCTGTAACCTCATCCAGCCTCCTACAACCCTCCCTATCTCTGTAACCTCCTCCAGCCCCCTACAACCCTCCCTATCTCTGTAACCTCATCCAGCCTCCTACAACCCTCCCTATCTCTGTAACCTCCTCCAGCCCCTACAACCCTCCCTATCTCTGTAACCTCCTCCAGCCAACTACAAATCTCCCTATCTCTGTAACCTCCTCCAGCCCTCTACAACCCTCCCTATCTCTGTAACCTCCTCCAGCCCCTACAACCCTCCCTATCTCTGTAACCTCATCCAGCCTCCTACAACCCTCCCTATCTCTGTAACCTCCTCCAGCCGACTACAAACCTCCCTATCTCTGTAACCTCCTCCAGCCCCTACAACCCTCCCTATCTCTGTAACCTCCTCCAGCCTCCTACAACCCTCCCTATCTCTGTAACCTCCTCCAGCCCCTACAACCTTCCCTATCTCTGTAACCTCCTCCAGCCCCTACAACCCTCCCTATCTCTGTAACCTCCTCCAGTCCCCTACAACCCTCCCTATCTCTGTAACATCCTCCAGCCCCCTACAACCCTCCCTATCTCTGTAACCTCCTCCAGCCCCCTACAACCCTCCCTATCTCTGTAACCTACTCCAGCCCCCTACAACCCTCCCTATCTCTGTAACCTCCTCCAGCCCCCTACAACCCTCCCTATCTCTGTAACCTCCTCCAGCCCCTACAACCCTCTCTACCTCTGTAACCACTTCCAGCCTCTAGCACCCTCCCTATCTCTGTAACCTCGTACAGCCCCTACAACCCTCCCTATCTCTGTAACATCCTCCAGCCCCCTACAACCCTCCCTATCTCTGTAACCTCCTCCAGCCCCCTACAACCCTCCCTATCTCTGTAACCCCCTCCAGCCCCCTACAACCCTCCCTATCTCTGTAACCACCTCCAGCCCCCTTCAACACTCCCTATCTCTGTAACCTCCTCCAGCCCCCTTCAACACTCCCTATCTCTGTAAACTCCTCCAGCCCCCTTCAACACTCCCTATCTCTGTAACCCCCTCCAGCCCCCTTCAACACTCCCTATCTCTGTAACCTCCTCCAGCCCCCTTCAACACTCCCTATCTCTGTAACCTCCTCCAGCCCCCTTCAACACTCCCTATCTCTGTAACCCCCTCCAGCCCCCTTCAACACTCCCTATCTCTGTAACCTCCTCCAGCCCCCTTCAACACTCCCTATCTCTGTAACCTCCTCCAGCCCCCTTCAACACTCCCTATCTCTGTAACCTCCTCCAGCCCCCTACAACACTCCCTATCTCTGTAACCACCTCCAGCCCCTACAACCCTCCCTATCTTTGTAACCTCCTCCAGCCCCCTACAACCCTCCCTATCTCTGTAACCTCCTCCAGCCCCTTCACCACTCCCTATCTCTGTAACCTCCTCCAGCCCCTTCACCACTCCCTATCTCTGTAACCTCCTCCAGCCCCTACATCCCTCCCTATCTCTGTAACCTCCTCCAGCCCCCTTCAACACTCCCTATCTCTGTAACCTCCTCCAGCCCCCTACATCCCTCCCTATCTCTGTAACCTCCTCCAGCCCCCTACAACCGTCCCTATCTCTGTAACCTCCTCCAGCCCCTACTACCCTCCCTATCTCTGTAAACTCCTCCAGCCTCTACAACCCTCCCTATCTCTGTAACCTCCTCCAGTCCCCTACAACCCTCCCTATCTCTGTAACCTCCTCCAGCCCCCTACAACCCTCCCTATCTCTATAACCACCTCCAGCCTCTACAATCCTCCCTATCTCTGTAACCTCCTCCAGCCTCTACAATCCTCCCTATCTCTGTAACCTCCTCCAGCCTCTACAACCCTCCCTATCTCTGTAACCTCCTCCAGCCCCTGCAACCCTCCCTATCTCTGTAACCTCCTCAGCCCCTACAACCCTACCTATCTCTGTAACCTCCTCCAGCCCCCTTCAACCCTCCCTATCTCTGCAACCTCCTCCAGTCCCCTACAACCCTCCCTATCTCTGTAAACTCCTCCAGCCCCTACAAGCCTCCCTATCTCTGTAACCTCCTCCAGCCCCCTACAACCCTCCCTATCTCTGTAACCTCCTCCAGCCCCTACAACCCTCCCTATCTCTGTAACCTCCTCCAGCCCCTACAACCCTCCCTATCTCTGTAACCTCCTCCAGCCCCTACAACCCTCCCTATCTCTGTAACCTCCTCCAGCCCCTACAACCCTCCCTATCTCTGTAACCTCCTCCAGCCCCCTACAACCCTCCCTATCTCTGTAACCTCCTCCAGCCCCCTACAATCCCTCCCTATCTCTGTAACCTCCTCCAGCCCCCTACAACCCTCCCTATCTCTGTAACCTACTCCACCCCCTACAACCCTCCCTATCTCTGTAACCTCCTCCAGCCCCGACAACCCTCCCTATCTCTGTAACTTCGTCCAGCCTCTACAACCCTCCCTATCTCTGTAACCTCCTCCAGCCCCTACAACCCTCCCAATCTCTGTAACCTCCTCCAGCCCCCAACAACACTCCCTATCTCTGTAACCTCCTCCAGCCCCCTACAACCCTCCCTATCTCTGTAACCTCCTCCAGCCCCTACAACCCTCCCTATCTCTGTAACCTCCTCCAGCCCCCTACAACCCTCCCTATCTCTGTAACCTCCTCCAGCCCCTACAACCCTCCCTATCTCTGTAACCTCCTCCAGCCAACTACAAATCTCCCTATCTCTGTAACCTCCTCCAGCCCTCTACAACCCTCCCTATCTCTGTAACTTCCTCCAGCCCCTACAACCCTCCCTATCTCTGTAACCTCCTCCAGTCTCCTACAACCCTCCCTATCTCTGTAACCTCCTCCAGCCCCCTACAACCCTCCCTATCTCTGTAACCTCCTCCAGCCCCTACGACCCTCCCTATCTCTTTAACCTCCTCCAGCCCCCTACAACCCTCCCTATCTCTGTAACCTCCTCCAGCCGACTACAAACCTCCCTATCTCTGTAACCTCCTCCAGCCCCTACAATCCTCCCTATCTCTGTAACCTCCTCCAGCCTCCTACAACCCTCCCTATCTCTGTAACCTCCTCCAGCCCCTACAACCCTCCCTATCTCTGTAACCTCCTCCAGCCCCTACAACCCTCCCTATCTCTGTAACCTCCTCCAGCCCCTACAACCCTCCCTATCTCTGTAACCTCCTCCAGCCCCCTACAACCCTCCCTATCTCTGTAACTTCGTCCAGCCTCTACAACCCTCCCTATCTCTGTAACCTCCTCCAGCCCCTACAACCCTCCCAATCTCTGTAACCTCCTCCAGCCCCCAACAACCCTCCCTATCCCTGTAACCTCCTCCAGCCCCTACAACCCTCCCTATCTCTGTAACCTCCTCCAGCCCCCTACAGCCCTCCCTATTTCTGTAACCTCCTCCAGCCCCCTACATCCCTCCCTATCTCTGTAACCTCCTCCAGCCCCCTACAACCCTCCCTAACTCTGTAACCTCCTCCAGCCCCCTACAACCCTCCCTATCTCTGTAACCTCCTCTGGCACCTACAACCCTCCCAATCTCTGTAACCTCCTCCAGCCCCCAACAACACTCCCTATCTCTGTAACCTCCTCCAGCCCCTACAAGCCTCCCTATCTCTGTAACCTCCTCCAGCCCCTACAACCCTCCCTATCTCTGTAACCTCCTCCAGCCCCTACAACCCTCCCTATCTCTGTAACCTCCTCCAGCAAACTACAAATCTCCCTATCTCTGTAACCTCCTCCAGCCCTCTACAACCCTCCCTATCTCTGTAACCTCCTCCAGCCCCTACAACCCTCCCTATCTCTGTAACCTCATCCAGCCTCCTACAACCCTCCCTATCTCTGTAACCTCCTCCAGCCCCCTACAACCCTCCCTATCTCTGTAACCTCATCCAGCCTCCTACAACCCTCCCTATCTCTGTAACCTCCTCCAGCCCCTACAACCCTCCCTATCTCTGTAACCTCCTCCAGCCAACTACAAATCTCCCTATCTCTGTAACCTCCTCCAGCCCTCTACAACCCTCCCTATCTCTGTAACCTCCTCCAGCCCCTACAACCCTCCCTATCTCTGTAACCTCCTCCAGCCTCCTACAACCCTCCCTATCTCTGTAACCTCCTCCAGCCCCTACAACCTTCCCTATCTCTGTAACCTCCTCCAGCCCCTACAACCCTCCCTATCTCTGTAACCTCCTCCAGTCCCCTACAACCCTCCCTATCTCTGTAACATCCTCCAGCCCCCTACAACCCTCCCTATCTCTGTAACCTCCTCCAGCCCCCTACAACCCTCCCTATCTCTGTAACCTACTCCAGCCCCCTACAACCCTCCCTATCTCTGTAACCTCCTCCAGCCCCCTACAACCCTCCCTATCTCTGTAACCTCCTCCAGCCCCTACAACCCTCTCTACCTCTGTAACCACTTCCAGCCTCTAGCACCCTCCCTATCTCTGTAACCTCGTACAGCCCCTACAACCCTCCCTATCTCTGTAACCTCCTCCAGCCGACTACAAACCTCCCTATCTCTGTAACCTCCTCCAGCCCCTACAATCCTCCCTATCTCTGTAACCTCCTCCAGCCTCCTACAACCCTCCCTATCTCTGTAACCTCCTCCAGCCCGCTACAACCCTCCCTATCTCTGTAACCTACTCCAGCCCCCTACAACCCTCCCTATCTCTGTAACCTCCTCCAGCCCCCTACAACCCTCCCTATCTCTGTAACCTCCTCCAGCCCCTACAATCCTCCCTATCCCTGTAACCTCCTCCAGCCCCTACAACCCTCCCTATCTCTGTAACCTCCTCCAGCCCCCTACAACCCTCCCTATCTCTGTAACCTCCTACAGCCCCCTACAACCCTCCCTATCTCTGTAACCTCCTCCAGCCCCTACAACCCTCCCTATCTCTGTAACCTCCTCCAGCCCCCTACAACCCTCCCTATCCCTGTAACCTCCTCCAGCCCCTACAACCCTCCCTATCTCTGTAACCTCCTCCAGCCCCCTACAGCCCTCCCTATCTCTGTAACCTCCTCCAGCCCCCTACAACCCTCCCTATCTCTGTAACCTCCTCCAGCCCCCTACAACCCTCCCTAACTCTGTAACCTCCTCCAGCCCCCTACAACCCTCCCTATCTCTGTAACCTCCTCCGGCCCCTACAACCCTCCCTATCTCTGTAACTTCGTCCAGCCTCTACAACCCTCCCTATCTCTGTAACCTCCTCCAGCCCCTACAACCCTCCCAATCTCTGTAACCTCCTCCAGCCCCCTACAACCCTCCATATCTCTGTAACCTCCTCCAGCCCCCTACGACCCTCCCTATCTCTGTAACCTCCTCCAGCCCCTACAACCCTCCCTATCTCTGTAACCTCCTCCAGCCCCCTACAACCCTCCCTATCTCTGTAACCTCCTCCAGCCCCCTACAACCCTCCCTATCTCTGTAACCTCATCCAGCCTCCTACAACCCTCCCTATCTCTGTAACCTCCTCCAGCCCCTACAACCCTCCCTATCTCTGTAACCTCCTCCAGCCCCCTACAACCCTCCCTATCTCTGTAACTTCCTCCAGCCTCCTACAACCCTCCCCGTCTCTGTAACCTCCTCCAGCCCCCTACAACCCTCCCTATCTCTGTAACTTCCTCCAGCCTCCTACAACCCTCCCCGTCTCTGTAACCTCCTCCAGCCCCCTACAACCCTCCGAGATCTCTGCGCTCCTCCAAAACTGGCCTCTGGAGCATCTCCCCGATTTGCATCGCTCCTGCAAATCCATTGGCAGGATAGGCGCACCAACGTCAGTGTTCCCGCTCAGGCCAACATCCCCAGCATCGAAGCTTTGACCACACTCGATCAGCTCCGATGGATGGGCCACATCGTCCGCATGCCCGATACGAGACTCCCAAAACAAGCGCTCTACTCGGAGCTCCGACGCGGCAAGAGAGCCCCAGGTGGGCAGAGGAAACGCTTCAAGGACACCCTCAAATCCTCCTTGGAAAAAGTGCAACATCCCCACCGACACCTGGGAATCCCTGGCCCAACACCGCACAAAGTGGAGGAGAAACATCCGGGAAGGCGCCGAACACCTCGAGTCTCTTCGCCGGGAGCAAGCGGAAGCCAAGTGCAAGGAGCGCACGTCAACCCAAGCACCCCACCCACCCGCCCCTTCAACCGCCGTCTGCCCCACCTGTGACAGAGACTGGAGGTCCCGCATTGAACACATCAGTCACCTGCCAACTCATTTTTAATCTGGAAGCAAGTCATCCTCGGTTCCGAGGTACTGCCTAAGAGAGAGAGAGAGCTGTGTTGTTGAGCGGGGAAGGAGGAGTGGGTTTGAGCGGGGGGGGGGGACATGTTATTTTTCCTCTTGCCTGGCTTGTGCAATGAAAGATCTTGGTGTCTAGCTATTTATGCAGCTCACTGTAATCAGCGTGTAGCCCTTGACAGTCGAGGCATTCGTACCGTCCAAAGTTGTGGTTTCGAAACCCGCTGTGTCTCTGATGAAATCAAAAGAATTCTGGGTTTCTGAGAAATGGAAACATTTCAGGTCCAAGACTTTGTTAGTCCAGACTCCCGAGCTATTCACAGAATCGGGGAACAGTACAGCACAGATGCAGGCCGTTCGGACCATCGAGTCTGCGCCGGCTCTCTCGAAGAGCGACCCAGTTAGTCACACTCCCCCCCCCAACCCCTGCTCTTTCCCCATATCCCTGCAATTTTTCCTCCTTCAAGTATTTATCCGATTCCCTTTTGAAAGCCGTGATTGCATCTGTTTCCACCGCCCTTTCAGGCAGCGCGTTCCAGATCACAACCACTAATAGAATCATAGAATCATAGAAGATAGGAGCAGGAGTAGGCCATTCGGCCCCTCGAGCCTGCTCCGCCATTCGATGAGATCATGGCTGATCATCCAAACTCAGTACCCTGTCCCTGCTTTCTCCCTTGATACCTTTAGCTTTAAGAAATATATCTAACTCATTCTTGAATATATTTAATGACTTGGCCTCAACTACCTTCTGTGGTAGAGAATTCCACAGGTTCACCACTCTCTGGGTGAAGAAATTCCTCCTAATTTCTGTCCTAAATGGCTTACCCCTTATCCTTAGATTGTGACCCCTGGTTCTGGACTCTCCGACCATCGGGAACATTCTTCCTGCATCTAGTTTGTCCAGACCTGTCAGAATTTTATATGTTTCGATGAGATCCCCTCTCATTCTTCTATACTCCAGCGAGTATAAGCCCAATCGACCCAATCTCTCCTCATATGTCATTCCTGCCATCCCAGGTATCAGCCTTGTGAATCTTCGCTGAACTCCTTCCATGGCAAGAACATCCTTCCTCAGATAAGGCGACCAAAACTGCACACAGTACTCAAGGTGTGGTCTCACCAAGGCCCTGTACAACTGCAGCAGGACATCCCTGTTCCTATACTCAAAACCTCTCGCTATGAAGGCCAACATACCATTTGCCTTCTTCACCGCCTGCTGCACCTGCATGCTTACCTTCAGCGACTGGTGCACAAGGACACCCACTCTTTCCCCATATCCCTGCTATTTTTTCTCCTTCAAGTATTTATCCAAATCCCTTTTGACTGAATCTGTTTCCACCGCCCGATCAGGCAGCGCGTTCCAGATCACAACCACTCGCTGCGTAAAAAAGTCTTTCCTCATCTCCCCCTCTGGTTCTTTTGCCAATTATCTTCGATCTGTGTCCTCTGGTTACCCACCCTCCTGCCACTGGAAACAGTTTCTCTGACGGAAGAAAACTAATAGGCACTTGGTCTCAGTGTTAAACAAAGCTTTAATCAACTGTTTTTCAACATGGAGATCTAGTTGTGTCCTTCACGAGTTCCTGTTGAAGAATGTCCTAAGCAAGCTGGGCCCATGCCCGAGTATTTATACTCTCCCTGGACAGCGCCACCAGCAGGCCGCCCAGTATTACTTCATACATGAATGACAAGATTCATGTCATTCTCCTTATTTACTCTTATCAAAACCCTTCATCATTTTGAACACTGAAGAACATAAAAACATAAGAATTAGGAGCAGGAGTCGGCCATTCGGCCCCTTTGAGCCTGCTCCGCCATTCAATAAGATCATGGCTGATCTTCTACCTCATCTCCACTTTCCTGCACTATCCCCATATCCCTTGATTCCCTTCATATTCAAAAATCTATCGCTCTCAGCCTTGAATATACTCATGATGCGGAGATGCCGGTGTTGGACTGGGGTGGACAAAAATGAGAAGTCGCACAACACTAGGTTATAGTCCAACAGTTTTATTTAAAATTTCGAGCTTTCGGAGCGCTGCTCCTTCATCAGGTACAAGTATAGTGAGGGAACACAAATCGGCAGTATATACACACAGAGAGCAATTTGTCTGCAGAGATACAATCTGTTAGGGAGGCATTACATCAAAGACACCTCAGAGTACAGCTAAGACAATGAGGTGGGTCACAGGGGGTCCAACGTGTCAAATGTTGCCGTCTGCAGTTGAGCTTTTAACTTTTTTGGTGGGGGGGGTTTTGTGTTTCTTTTTTTAAACTTTTTAAAGCAGTCAAGGACATTCAGCCTCGGATCTGCGGGTTAGCGTTCTCCAAGGCGGCCTTCGAGACACACGACAACGCAAAATCATCGAGCAGAAACTGATAGCCAAGTTCCGCACTCATGAGGACGGCCTCAACCGGGATCTCGGGTTCATGTCACGCTACAGAACGTGACTCGACATCGTTGTCTGTCTTTCCAGTTTAAAAAAAACCCCCAAAAACCAAAAAAGTTAAAAGCTCAACTGCAGACGGCAGCATTTGACACGTTGGACCCCCTGTGACCCACCTCATTGTCTTAGCTGTACTCTGAGGTGTCTTTGATGTAATGCCTCCCTAACAGATTGTATCTCTGCAGACAAATTGCTCTCTGTGTATATATATACTGCCGATTTGTATTCCCTCACTGTACTTGTACCTGACGAAAGGAGCAGCGCTCCGAAAGCTCGTAATTTTAAATAAAACTGTTGGACTATAACCTGGTGTTGTGCGACTTCTCATTTTTTGAATATGCTCAACCACTGAGCCTCCACAGCCCTCTGGGAAAGAGAATTCCAAAGATTCACCACCCTCTGAGTGAAGAAATTCCTCCTCATCTTGGTCCTAAATGGCCGACCCCTTATCCTGAGACTGTGAACTCCTGGTTCTGGACTCCCCAGCAAGTGGCGGGGGGGGGGTGGGGGGGGAAACATCCTCCCTGCATCTACCCTGTCAATCCCTGTCAGAATCTTGTATGTTTCAATGAGATCGCCTCTCATTCTTCTAAACTCTAGGGAATATCGGCCTAGTCTACTCAATTTCTCCCCATAGGACAATCCCAGGAATCAACCTAGTGAACCTTCGCTGAACTGCCTCCAATGCAAGTATATCCCTCCCTATATAAGGTGACCAAAACTGTACGCAGTACTCCAGGTGCGGTCTCACCAACGCCCCGTACAGTTGTAGCAAGACTTCCCTACTTTTATACTTCATCCCCCTTGCAATAAAGGCCAACATTCCATTTGCCTTCCTAATTACTTGCTGTTCAATTGACGTCAGTAATAAGGCGGGGTGGGGGCAGGGGGGCAAAATTATCCTGTTACACATCAGATGCAATAAATTTAAAACACAAATCGCAATACATAGAAATCCACACTGCATAACTTCTTCTGTTTTTCACTCCCTTTGCAAGTCAAACTCAAAACAGTTTGAGCCTGTGGTTAGGCCGTCTGTATCTTTCTCAGAGAACCTTTGATGGTATTCCGCTCAACGCGCAGCAGGCTAGCTTGGTTGCCGTATCGACAGGCACACCTCTAATATTTATGTAAATGTAACTCCCCTATTCAAAAAAAGGAGGGAGACAGAAAGCAGGAAACTATAGGCCAGTCAGCCAAACATCTGTCATTGGCAAAATGCTCGAATCCTTTATTAAGGACTAGTGGGGTACCGCAGAGATCGGTCC
Organism: Squalus acanthias; assembly: GCA_030390025.1. NCBI lineage: Eukaryota > Metazoa > Chordata > Chondrichthyes > Squaliformes > Squalidae > Squalus > Squalus acanthias. The sequence continues at coordinate 25,195 of JASTWF010001760.1, forward strand.
TCGGACCCCAGCTATTCACAATATATATTGATGATCTAGACGAGGGAACTAGATGTAATAACTCCAAGTTTGTAGACGACACAAAGCTGGGTGGGCGTGTGTGCCGTGAGGAGGATGCCGAGAAACTCCAGGATGATTTGGACAGGTTGGGTGATTGGGCAGAATCATGGCAGATGCAGTATAACGTGGATAAATGCGAGGTTATCCACTTCGGTGTCAAAAACAGAAAGGCAGATTATTATCTGAACGGCAATAGATTGGGAGAAGGGGAAGTGCGACGAGACCTGGGCGTCCTTGTGCACCAGCCGCTGAAGGTAAGCATGCAGGTGCAGCAGGCGGTGAAGAAGGCAAATGGTATGTTGGCCTTCATAGCGAGAGGGTTTGAGTACAGGAACAAGGATGTCTTGCTGCAGTTGTACAGGGCCTTGGTGAGACCACACCTTGAGTACTGTGTGCAGTTTTGGTCGCCTTATCTGAGGAAGGATGTTCTTGCCATGGAGGGAGTTCAGCGAAGATTCACAAGGCTGATACCTGGGATGGCAGGAATGATGTATGAAGAGAGATTGGGTCGATTGGGCTTATACTCGCTGGAGTATAGAAGAATGAGAGGGGATCTCATTGAAACTTATAAAATTCTGACAGGACAGGACAAACTAAATGCAGGAAGGATGTTCCCGATGGTCGGGGAGTCCAGAACCAGGGGTCACAGTCTAAGGATAAGGGGTAAGCCATTTAGGACAGAAATGAGGAGGAATTTCTTCACCCAGAGAGTGGCGAACCTGTGGAATTCTCTGCCACAGAAGGCAGTAGAGGCCAATTCATTAAATAGATTCAAGAAGGAGTTGGATATATTTCTTAAGGCTAAAGGGATCAAGGGATATGGGGAGAAAGCAGGGACAGGGTACTGAATTTGGATGATCAGCCATGATCGCATTGAATGGCGGAGCAGGCTAGAGGGGCCGAATGGCCTACTCCTGCTCCTATCTTCTATGTTTCTATGATTCTATAAGGAAGTACTAGCAGGGTATTTGGAAAATCATAATACAATCAAACAGAGTCAACCTGGTTTTATGAAAGGGAAATCGTGTTTGACAAATCTATTAGAGTTCTTTGAGGAGGTAACGAGCAGGGTGGATACAGGGGAACCAGTAGATGTAGTGTATTTGGATTTCCAAAAGGCATTCGACAAGGTGCCACATAAAAGGTTACTGCATAAGATAAGGGGGGAGAAATTCGGTGTCGCCCCGTTTGGGGGGCGCAATTATCGGCCGGGCGCAAAGTTTAGCGCCTGGCGCTAATTATTGCCTCCGACTGCAAACTTGGCTTCTATCACCCCTGGAGGTGATTGTAGCGCTAAATCAGGCGCTACACACCTGTCTTAAGGCGCAAAGGCCGAGGAGCGAGGCGCTAACTCAGAGCGCTGGCGAAGCTCATGTGATGCCAGTCAGCAATGGAACACAGACACACTGGCGCCGGCCAATTCTTAAAGGGGAGGGTTGATCTTGCTCTCCATCCAAACCCTGCTCATTGCAGCCTTGAATCTCGGCCTGGAGAGACCTGTACATCAAATCTGCTGGAAAGAACAATGGAGGGGCCCAGGGAAAGAGCTCAGAGTGCAGCCCCCAAAGTCTCTTCTAAATCGATGCAAGGAAGGTCAAATCAAAATGAACCTGCAAAGTGCTGCTCAGTACCCAAAACTGCTCAACACAGCATTGAATCTCTCCAGAAGTCTCTCTCTCTCTCAGAATGCGTGGTGCAAAAATGTCGCCGACAAAAAAAGGCAGGAAGCGGTCGCCTTTAAATAGCGCTCCCCCAGTCCCTTCCCGACTGCAAAACGCTCCCCTCAACCTGTCGTTGCTAGCGGCAGGCGGTAAGGCGGGGGGGGCGCCACTCAATATCCGCTCCAGGGCGCTACCGGGGCGTTGCAGACTCGACTGACGTCGCGCTCTGCGGGCGCAGGAGATCGTGGCGGTAGTGTTTAGCACCAACGCAAAATGTCTAGTTAATTTCATGAGCGGCCTCTTAGGGCGCTAACAGGAGACGCAAAGCAACCGAATTTTCCCCCTTTTTGTTTGTGCCTTCTGCTCTTCTCTCCCACATGGCAGCTGTCTTTCATTCTGCCAGCACAATTCACACTTCATCTAGAGCCATCCTTTGTTTCTTAACCTGTCCCATTACCATCTCCTTTTGCCTTGAATATCTCTTAATGTCTCTTAACCTCTGATGTAAGAAAACTACTAGGCACTTGGTCTAAGCGTTAAACAAAGCTTTAATCAACTGTTTTACAACATGGAGGTCTAGTTGTGTCCTTCACTAGTTCCGGTTAAGAATGTCCTGCGCAAGCTGGGCCCGTGCCCGAGTATTTATACTCTCCCTGGACAGCGCCACCAGCAGGCCACTCAGTATTATTTCATAAGTCATGAATGACAGATTCATGTCAACCTCTCCTGACCTTCTATCCTATCACAGACCTTCCCTTTTGTTCTTTCATCCCCTCCCCCATTTCCCAGCCGCCTACACTTGCTTAAAAATCTGTTCCATTTCCTGCTTTTTTCCCAGTTCTGGACGAAAGGTCATCGACCGGAAACCTTTAACTCCTGTTTCTCTCTTCACGGATGCTGCCTGGCCTGCTGAGTGTCTCCAGCATTTTCTGGTTTTTATTTTAGTTAAAAGTTATCAAACGCCTTTCCCGCCTCCAGGAGACGGGAGCCCAAACCTGGCAGAAGGGCACAGAGGCGGGATGGGGGGGGCGGGTTTGCCATCCGCCCCCCCACCTTCTCCGATTTTACCAGCTGTCCCTGCCTCCCCTTGGGCTTGGCAAATCCAGCCCAAAGAGCCTGCAAAGGGATATCGATAGAAACATAGAAACATAGAAGATAGGAGCAGGAGTAGGCCATTCGGCCCCTCGAGCCTGCTCCGCCATTCAATGAGATCATGGCTGATCATCCAAACTCAGTACCCTGTGACGTAATAAAGACTCACTACGCACTTGAACATAAAGCAAGGCTTTAATCAACTTGTAACAAAACATGGAGGTCTAGTTAACAGTCACTAGCTTCCTGTTTCCAGATTGTCTCTGCCCAAGGTGGGCCCATGCCTGAGTATTTATACTCCCTGGACGGCGCCCCAGCTGGCCGCCCAGTAGTACTTCCTGAGTTGTTACTTGCGATTTATGACACCCTGTCCCTGCCTTCTCCCCATATCCCTTGATCACTTTAACTTTAAGAAATATATCTAACTTATTCTTGAATATATTTAATGACTTGGCCTCAACTGCCTTCTGTGGTAGAGAATTCCACAGGTTCACCACTCTCTGGGTGAAGAAATTCCTCCTCATCTCAGTCCTAAATGGCTTACCCCTTATCCTTAGACTGTGACCCCTGGTTCTGGACTCTCCGACCATCGGGAACATTCTTCCTGCATCTAGTTTGTCCAGACCTGTCAGAATTTTATACGTTTCAATGAGATCCCCTCTCATTCTTCTATACTCCAGCGAGTATAAGCCCAATCGACCCAATCTCTCCTCGTACGTCATTCCTGCCATCCCAGGTATCAGCCTTGTGAATCTTCGCTGAACTCCTTCCATGGCAAGAACATCCTTCCTCAGATAAGGCGACCAAAACTGCACACAATACTCAAGGTGTGGTCTCACCAAGGCCCTGTACAACTGCAGCAGGACATCCCTGTTCCTGTACTCGAACCCTTTCGCTATGAAGGCCAACATACCATTTGCCTTCTTAACCGCCTGCTGCACCTGCATGCTTACCTTCAGCAACTGGTGCACAAGGACACCCAGGTCTCGTTGCACTTCCCCTTTTCCCAATCTATTGCCATTCAGATAATAGTCTGCCTTTCTGTTTTTGATAGGTTAAGTGAGTGGGCAAGAATTTGGCAGACGGAGTATAATGTGGGAAAATGTGAAGTTATCCATTTTGGTAGGAAGAATAGAAAAGCAAATTGTTATTCAAATGGAGAGGGACTACAGAATGCGGCGGTACAGAGGGATCTGGGGGGGTCCTTGTACCTGAAACATCTAAGGTTAGCCCGCAGGTACAGCAAGTAATTAGGAAGGCAAATGGAATGTTGGCCCTTATTGCAAGGGGGATGAAGTATAAAAGTAGGGAAGTCTTGCTACAAATGTACAGGGCGTTGGTGAGACCACACCTGGAGTACTGCGTGCAGTTTTGGTCACCTTATTTAAGGAGGGATATACTTGCATTGGAGGCAGTTCAGAGAAGGTCCACTAGGTTGATTCCTGAGATGAAGGGGTTGTCTTATGAGGAAACATAGAAACATAGAAAATAGGTACAGGAGTAGACCATTCGGTCCTTCGAGCCTGCACCGCCATTCAATGCGTTCATGGCTGAACATGCTACCTCAGTACCCCATTCCTGCTTTCTCGCCATACCCCTTGATCCCCCTAGTTGTGAGTGTTATATCTAACTCCCTTTTGAATATATTTAGCGAACTGGCCTCAACAACCTTCTGTGGAAGAGAATTCCATAGATTCACCACTCCATGGTTGAGCAGGTTGGGCCTATACTCATTGGAGTTTAGAAGAGTGAGAGGTGATCTTATTGAAACATATAAGATTCTGAGGGGGGATTGACAGGGTGGATGCAGGAGGATGTTTCCCCTCGTGGGGGAATCTAGAACGAGGGGGCATAGTTTCAGGATAAGGGGTCGCCCATTGAAGTCGGAGATGAAGAGGAATTTCTTCTCTCAGAGGGCCGTGAATCTTTGGAATTCTCTACTCCAGAGAGCTGTGGAGGCGGAGTCATTGAACATATTCAAGGCGGAGATAGACAGATATTTGAGCTACAGGGGAGTCAAGGGTTATGGGGAGCGGGCGGGAAAGTGGAGTTGAGGCCAAGATCAGATCAGCCATGATCTTATTGAATGGCGGAGCAGGCTCGAGGGGCCGAATGACCGACTCCTGCTCCTATATCTTATGTTCCTATCTCGCCCGAAATCACCGGCGTAACCGTTGCAAAAGACCGTGGAATCTCCAGCACAGATTACTTCTGCCGCAAATCGAGATCTTTCACGCTCGTTTAAAAATAAAAATCGCGCTGTAAGAGGTTGGAGCTCCAACGAAAGTTCGCTAGATTGATTCCTGGGATGAGAAGGCTGTCCTATGAGGAGAGATTGAGTAGAATGGGCCAATACTCTATGGAGTTTAGAAGAATGAGAGGTGATCTCATTGAAACGTATAAGATTCTGACGAGGGATTGATAGGGTAGATGCTGAGAGGCTGTTTCCCCCCCTGGCTGGAGAGTCTAGAACCAGGGGTCACAGTCTCAGGATAAGGGGTCGGCCATTTAGGACTGAGATGAGGAGAATTTCTTCACTCGGAGGGTTGTGAATCTTTGGAATTCTCTACCCCAGAGGGCTGTGGAGGCTCAGTCGTTGAGTATATTCAAGGCTGAGATCGATAGATTTTTTGGGCACGAAGATGTAACTGAGAAAATAGATAAGGGAGAACCAGTAGATGTGGTGTATTTGGACTTTCAAAAGGCTTTCGATAAGGTCCCGCATAAGAGATTAGCGGGTAAAGTTAAGGCACATGGGATTGGGGGCAATGTATTGACTTGGATAGAGAACTGGTTGGCGGACAGAAAGCAGAGAGTAGGAATTAATGGGTCTTTTTCCGAGTGGCAAGCAGTGACTAGTGGGGTACCGCAGGGATCGGTCCTTGGGCCCCAGCTATTCACAATATACATTAATGATCTAGATAAGGGAATTAAATGTAATATCTCCAAGTTTGCAGATGACACAAAGCTGGGTGGGAGTGTGTGCAGTGAGGAGGATAGCGAGAAACTCCAGGATGATCTGGACAGGTTGGGTGAGTGGGCAGAAGCGTGGCAGATGCAATATAACGTGGATAAGTGCGAGGTTATCCACTTTGGTGTCAAAAACAGAAAGGCAGACTATTATCTGAATGGCAATAGATTGGGAGAAGGGGAAGTGCAACGAGACCTGGGTGTCCTTGTGCACCAGTCGCTGAAAGTAAGCATGCAGGTGCAGCAGGCGGTGAAGAAGGCAAATGGTATGTTGGCCTTCATAGCGAAAGGGTTTGAGTATAGGAACAGGGATGTCCTGCTGCAGTTGTACAGGGCCTTGGTGAGACCACACCTTGAGTACTGTGTGCAGTTTTGGTCGCCTTATCTGAGGAAGGATGTTCTTGCCATGGAAGGAGTTCAGCGAAGATTCACAAGGCTGATACCTGGGATGGCAGGAATGACATATGAGGAGAGATTGGGTCGATTGGGCTTATACTCACTGGAGTATAGAAGAATGAGAGGGGATCTCATCGAAACATATAAAATTCTGACAGGTCTGGACAAACTAGATGCAGGAAGAATGTTCCCGATGGTCGGAGAGTCCAGAACCAGGGTCATAATCTACGGATAAAGGGTAAACCATTTAGGACAGAAATGAGGAAGAATTTCTTCACCCAGAGAGTGGTGAACCTGTGGAATTCTCTACCACAGAAGGTAGTTGAGGCAAAGTCATTAAATATATTCAAGGATGAGTTAGATATATTTCTTAAAGCTAAAGGTATCAAGGGATATGGGGAGAAGGCAGGTACAGGGTACTGAGTTTAGATGATCAGCCATGATCTCATCGAATGGCGGAGCAGGCTCGAGGGGCTGAATGGCCTACTCCTGCTCCTATCTTCTATGTTTCTATGTTTCTATGAAGTGAATCCAGGGATAGAAACATCGAAACATAGAAGATAGGAGCAGGAGTAGGCCATTCGGCCCCTCGAGCCTGCTCCGCCATTCAATGAGATCATGGCTGATCATCCAAATTCAGTACCCTGTCCCTGCTTTCTCCCCATATCACTTGATCCCTTTAGCTTTAAGAAATATATCTAACTCATTCTTGAATATATTTAATGAATTGGCCTCAACTGCCTTCTGTGGTAGAGAATTCCACAGGTTCACCACTCTCTGGGTGAAGAAATTCCTCCTCATCTCAGTCCTAAATGGCTTACCCCTTATCCTTAGACTGTGACCCCTGGTTCTGGACTCCCCCGCCATCGGGAACATCCTTCCTGCATCTAGTCTGTCTAGTCCTGTTAGAATTTTATAAGTTTCAATGAGATCCCCTCTCATTCTTCTAAACTCTAGCGAATATAAGCCCAATTGACCCAATCTCTCTTCATAAGTCATTCCTGCCATCCCAGGTATCAGTCTGGTGAATCTTCGCTGCACTCCCTCCATGGCAAGAACATCCTTCCTCAGATAAGGCGACCAAAACTGCACACAATACTCAAGGTGTGGTCTCACCAAGGCCCTGTACAACTGCAGCAAGACAACCTTGCTCCTGTACTCGAATCCTCTGGCTATGAAGGCCAACATACCATTTGCCTTCTTAACCGCCTGCTGCACCTGCATGCTTACCTTCAGCGACTGGTGCACAAGGACACCCAGGTCTCGTTGCACTTCCCCTTTTCCCAATCTATTGCCATTTAGATAATAATCTGTCTTCCTGTTTTTGCCACCAAAGTGGATAACCTCGCATTCATCCACATTATACTGCATCTGCCATGCATCTGCCCAATCACCCAACCTGTCCAAATCATACTGGAGTTTCTCTGCATCCTCCTCACAGCACACACGCCCACCCAGCTTTGTGTCATCTGCAAACTTGGAGATATTACATCTAGCTCCCTCGTCTAGATCATTAATGTATATTGTGAATAGCTGGGGTCCTAGCACCGATCCCTGCGGTACCCCACTAGTCACTGCCTGCCACTCGGAAAAAGACCCGTTTATTCCAACTCTTTGCTTCCTGTCTGCCAACCAGTTTTCTATCCAAGTCAGTACCTTACTCCCAATCCCATGTGCTTTAACTTTGCTCGCTAATCTCTTATGCGGGAGGAGATTGGAACGCTAAATCAGGCGCTACACACCTGTCTTAAGGCGCTAACGCTGAGGAGCGAGGCGTTACAACAGAGCGCTGGCGAAGCTCATGTGATGTCAGTCAGCAATGGAACACAGACACACTGGCGCCAGCCAGTTCTTAAAGGGCAGCGTTGATCTTGCTCTCCATCCACACCCTACTCATTGCAGCCTTGAATCTCAGCCTGGAGAGACCTGTACATCAAATCTGCTGGAAAGAACAATGGAGAGGCCCAGGGAAAGAGCTCAGACTGCAGCCCCCACAGTCTCTTCTAAATCGATACAAGGAAGGTCAAATCAAAATGAACCTGCAAAGTGCTGCTCAGTACCCAAAACTCCTTCACACAGCGTTGAATCTCTCCAGAAGTCTCTCTCTCTCTCTCTCAGAATGCATGGTGCAAAAATGTCGCCGACAAAAAAAGGCAGGAAGCGGGTCGCCTTTAAATAGCGCTCCCCCAGTCCCTTCCCGACTGCAAAACGCTCCCCTCAACCTGTCGTTGCTAGCGGCAGGCGGTAAGACAGGGGCCGCCACTCAATATCCGGTCCGGGGCGCTACCGAGGCATTGCACACTCGACTGACGTCGCGATCTGCCGGCGCAGGAGATCATGGCGGTAGTGTCGTCTGCAAACTTGGAGATATTACATCTAGTTCCCTCGTCTAGATCATTAATATATATTGGCCCAGAAATTGATCTCGCTCTGTTCCCGCGGGGGTAAGGCTTCCCCGCGATCTCTCACTCCGCTTGTGCTTTTTCAGATCCAGCTCGCACGAACTTGATGTTCCAGACATCAGCTGGGCAGTGCTTGCGTATCCCACCGGCGTAGTGAATTCGTGCGAGCTGTGGGATCACGTGACTCAGTTAGAGCCAATGGCAGCACACCATCTTCCATTCATAAGTTTCACATACGTGCTGTGAAATCTATGAATCTTACACCCCCCCAAAATAATAGCTAAACCTCAATTAAATTTTTTTTAAAAACCATCACATTAATAAAATAAGTATAGTTAAATAAATTAAACATTTTAAATAAAAAATTAAATTTTTGAAAAAATTTAAAATCTTTTAAAAAGTTATAAAAATAAACTTACCTGTCTTTAAAGTCTCTTAAAAAGATATACCTGTTAAAAAAAATTCAAAAAATACTTAATTCACTGCTTACCTTGTTAAAAGTGGGTCTTACTCCTCCTTTTTCCATTTCTAAAATCTTCCGTACTTACCTGCGCGTCCAAAGCACGAAGTGCACAGCATGCGCGCAGCCTGTAGCGCGCACGCGATGCACCGAGGAACCGCCCCCTTTTCAAAAGACCAATTGCCGGTTTTCAGCGCATGCGCAGGGCATGCAGAAAACCGGCAATTGGAGTGGGAATACGCGAGAGTACGCAGTGCGTACTCTCGCGTCGCGGGATGAATTTTTGGCCCATTGTGAATAACTGGGGTCCTAGCACCGATCCCTGCGGTACCCCACTAGTCACTGCCTGCCACTCGGAAAAAGACTCGTTTATTCCAACTCTTTGCTTCCTGTCTGCCAACCAGTTCTCTATCCTAGTCAGTACCTTACCCCCTTATCCCGTGTGCTTTAACTTTATGGGGATCGGGTAGGAATGTGGAAACAACAACAGAAAACGCTGGAAAAACTCAGCAGGCCAGGCAACATCCGTTGGAGAGAGAAACAGGAGTTAACGTTTCAGGTCGAAACCCTTCGTCAGAACTGAGAAAAAAGCAGGAAATGAAACAGATTTAGAAAAAGCAAGGGGGAGGCTGGGGGAAGGGGGGGGGAGGAATAAAAGAACAAAAGGGGGGGGTCTATGGTAAGTAGAGACATTAAGAGATGCTCAAGGCAAGACGAGATGGTAATAGGACAGGTTAAGAAACAAAAGGTGGCTGGAGGTGTGAAATGTGAAATGCTGGCAGAATAAAAGACAGTTGCCGTGGGGGGAGAGAGAAAGAAAAAAAAGGGAAAAGGCACCAACCAAAAGGGTGGATAAAATGTATATATATGTGGTAGGGTCGAGGTTATGATCTGAAATTGTTGAACTCGATATTGAGTCTGGAAGGCTGTAAAGTGCCTAAACGGAAGATGAGGTGCTGTTCCTCGAGCTTACGCTGAGCTTCCGTGGAACAATGCACGAGGCCGAGGACGGTGAGGTCTGAGTGGGCGTGGAGCGGTGAGTTAAAATGACAAGTGACCGGAAGCTCGGGGTCCACCCTCGCGGACTGAACGGAGGCGTTCCGCAAAGCGGTCACCCAATCTGCGTTTGGCCTCCCCAATGCAGAGGAGACCGCATCGTGAGAGCGGCGAATACAGTGTGCTAGATTGCAAGAAGTACAAGTTGTACGCCTGTGCTCTCCTGTTTCTTAACTCACAGGGCAGCCTCCTGCAAGAGACCCACATCCCTGTGTATAGGGAGAAGTGGGGAACGCCATCTGGAAGCGATGAGCGCGAGTTGCAGGGACCTCATTGCCAGGTCTGCGATGGGGGGGCAAGGTGGGGGGAAGCCGTTTGAGCGCGTCACGCCATGCGACCGCAGCTGCCCCTCCTTCCCCTCTCCCCCCCCCACCCCCGGCACCATCCCCGATCCCCTGACGCGTCCCCGCCCCACCCTTTCAAAGACACACAGACATCTGAGTGCATTAAACGGGGACAAAGCGAAGACATATGCTCGCCCCTCTGATGAGGTTTTGTGGAGTGGGGTTGGGGAGAGGGGGGCGGGGAGGGGGGGGGAGGAAATCTCAGAGAACAGACAGCCGGCGCGAAAGTGACTTCCGCTTTATTATCTGCAGAGAGGGGAGAGGGAGGAGGTGGATGTAAAAACCACTTCTGACTGCTGAACCTCCCGACCACAAAGCCACAGTGTGGCGCCGGATGTACAGGCATTACATTGCTCCTTGCAAGCTATATGACGTTTCATCTGCCCCTGCTTTAATCTGCTGTCATCAGTACTGACCACGGACAGCAAAGCCACTCTTTGGGAGCTCTAAATTGGAAACAGAGAACCCTGGAGACGCTCAACGGCGCGGGCAACCTCTGGGGAGAGAGAGAGAGTCATAGAGTCGTACAGCACAGAAAGAGGCCCTTCGGCCCATCGTGTCCGCGCCAGCCATCAAGCCCCTGTCTATTTCACTCGGTTAATCCCCGGGGATGAGGGGGTGGACATATGAGGAGAGGTTGAGTAGATTGGGACTCTACTCATTGGAGTTCAGAAGAGTGAGAGGCAATCTTATTGAAACATATTGATCGGGTGGATGCGGTAAGGACAGGGCAACACGGTGGCATAGTGGTTAGCACTGTTGCCTCACAGCGCCAAGGACCCGGGTTCGAATCCGGCCTAGGGTGACTGTCTGTGTGGAGTTTGCACATTCTCCCCGTGTCTGCGTGGGTTTCCTCCGGGTGCTCCGGTTTCCTCCCACAGTCCAAAGATGTGCGGGTTAGGTTGATTTGGCTAAAAATTGACCCTTAGTGTCAGGGGGATTAAATACGTGGGGTTACGGGGATAGGGTGGGATATGTGTCGGTGCAGGCTCGATGGGCCGAAATGGCCTCTATCTGCACTGTGGGGATTCTGTGATGTTCCCAAGGATGGGTGAAACTAGAACTAGGGGGCATAATCTTAGAATAAGGGGCTGCTCTTTCAAAACTGAGATGAGGAGGAACTTCTTCACTCAGAGGGTAGTAGGTCTGTGGAATTTGCTGCCCCAGGAAGCTGTGGAAGCTACATCATTAAATAAACTTAAAACAGAAATAGACAGTTTCCTAGAAGTAAAGGGAATTAGGGGTTACGGGGAGCGGGCAGGAAATTGGACATGAGGCTGAGTTCGGATCGGTCAAGGCCCTGTGGGTGGCGGAGCGGGCCCAGGGGCTGAGTGGCCGGGTCCTGCTCCTACTTCTTGTGTTCTTTAGATTTGAGGTGAGGATCAGATCAGCCATGATCTTATTGAATGGCGGAGCAGGCTCGAGGGGCCGATTGGCCTACTCCTGCTCCTAGTTCTTATTTCTAATCCCATTTTCCAGCACTTGGTCCGTAGCCTTGTATGCTATGGCGTTTCAAGTGCTCATCTAAATGCTTCTTGAATGTTGTGAGGGTTCCTGCCTCTACCACCCTTTCAGGCAGTGAGTTCCAGATTCCAACCACCCTCTGGGTGAAAAAGTTTTTCCTCAAATCCCCTCTAAATCTCCTGCCCCTTACCTTGAAACTATGCCCCCTGGTTATTGACCCCCTCTACAAAGGGGAAAAGTTCCTTTCTATCTACCCTATCTATGCCCCTCATAATTTTGTACACCTCAATCAGGTCCCCCCCCCTCAGCCTTCTCTGCTCTGAGGAAAACAACCCCAGCCTGTCCAGTCTCTCTTCATAGCTGAAGCGCTCCAGCCCAGGTAACATCCTGGTGAATCTCCTCTGCACCCTCTCCAATGCAATCACATCCCTCCTATAGTGTGGCGACCAGAACTGCACACAGTATTCCAGCTGTGGCCTAACTAGCTCTTCCCAGTTCTGATGAAAGGTCATCGACCTGAAACGTTAACTCTCTTTCTCTCTCCACGGATGCTGCCTGGCCTGCTGAGTTTTTCCAGCGTTTTCTGTTGTTGTTTGTGGCCTAACTAGCGTTTTGTACAGCTCCATCATTAACCTCCCTGCTCTTATATTCTATGCCTCGGCTAATGAAGGCAAGTATCCCATATGCCTTTTTAAACCACCTTATCTACCTGTCCTGCTGCCTTCAGGGATCTATGTACATGCACACCAAGGTCCCTCTGATCCTCTGTCCTTCCTAGGGTCCTACCGTTCATTGTGTATTCCCTTGTCTTGTTAGTCCTCCCAAAATGCATCACCTCACACTTTTCAGGGTTAAATTCCATTTGCCACTGTTCTGCCCATCTGACCAACCCGTCTATATCGTCCTGTAGCCTGAGGCTTCCCTCCTCGCTATTTACCACTCCACCAATTTTCGTGTCATCTGCGAACTTACTGATCACACCTCCTACATTTATATCTTCAATCATTAATGTACACTACAAACAGCAAAGGACCCAGCACTGATCCCTGCGGTACACCACTGGACACAGCACCGATCCCTGCGGTACACCACTGGACCCGGCACCGATCCCTGCGGTACACCACTGGACCCAGTCCCGATCCCTGCGGTACACCACTGGACCCAGCACCGATCCCTGCGGTACACCACTGGACCCAGCCCCGATCCCTGCGGTACACCACTGGACCCAGCCCCGATCCCTGCGGTACACCACTGGACCCAGCCCCGATCCCTGCGGTACACCACTGGACCCAGCACCGATCCCTGCGGTACACCACTGGACCCAGCCCCGATCCCTGCGGTACACCACTGGACCCAGTCCCGATCCCTGCGGTACACCACTGGACCCAGCCCCGATCCCTGCGGTACACCACTGGACCCAGCCCCGATCCCTGCGGTACACCACTGGACCCAGTCCCGATCCCTGCGGTACACCACTGGACCCAGCCCCGATCCCTGCGGTACACCACTGGACCCAGCCCCGATCCCTGCGGTACACCACTGGACCCAGTCCCGATCCCTGCGGTACACCACTGGACCCAGCCCCGATCCCTGCGGTACACCACTGGACCCAGCCCCGATCCCTGCGGTACACCACTGGACCCGGCCCCGATCCCTGCGGTACACCACTGGACCCAGCACCGATCCCTGCGGTACACCACTGGACCCAGCACCGATCCCTGCGGTACACCACTGGACACAGCACCGATCCCTGCGGTACACCACTGGACCCAGCACCGATCCCTGCGGTACACCACTGGACACAGCACCGATCCCTGCGGTACACCACTGGACCCAGCACCGACCCTGCGGTACACCACTGGACCCAGCACCGATCCCTGCGGTACACCACAGAGAGAGAGAGAAAAAAACGGGGTTATCGTCTCAAGCCAACAACCTTTGGTCGCAATGGAAAAAAAGTTGCGCAGGTTTCAAGCGAGCGCGGGGAGGGGGGGAGCAGGGAAAAAGGGAGAGGCAAGGAACGAGACAAAGGGAAGTTCCGTGATAGGGTGGAAGGCGGAAGAGATTTAAACGACAATGAGGGATGATGGAGGCGAGGTGAAAGGAGATGGTAACGACACAAGTAAAGAAACAAAAGATGGGTCGAGAGGAGGTGGAAATGGGAATAGCAGAATTATCAGCAACAACTGCAGTCTGGAAAAATGGGGGCAGAGGTAATGGTCTGAAGTTGTTGAACTCGACGATGAGTCCCGAAGGTAAAGTGCCTGATCGAAAGTGTAGTCACTGATGTAATGTAGGAAACCTCAGTACTGCCCCTCTGACAGTGCGGAGCTCCCTCAGTACCGCCCCTCCGACAGTGCGGCGCTCCCTCAGCACTGCCCCTCCGACAGTGCGGCGCTCCCTCAGCACTGCCCCTCCGACAGTGCGGTGCTCCCTCAGTACTGCCCCTCCGACAGTGCGGCGCTCCCTCAGTACTGCCCCTCCGACAGTGCGGCGCTCCCTCAGTACTGCCCCTCCAACAATGCGGCGCTCCCTCAGCACTGCCCCTCCGACAGTGCGGCGCTCCCTCAGTACCGCCCCTCCGACAGTGCGGTGCTCCCTCAGTACCGCCCCTCCGACAGTGCGGCGCTCCCTCAGTACCGCCCCTCCGACAGTGCGGTGCTCCCTCAGTACCGACCCTCCGACAGTGCGGCGCTCCCTCAGTACTGCCCCTCCGACAGTGCGGCGCTCCCTCAGTACCGCCCCTCCGACAGTGCGGCGCTCCCTCAGTACCACCCCTCTGACAGTGCGGCGCTTCCTCAGTACTGCCCCTCCGACAGTGTGGCGCTCCCTCAGTACTGACCCTCCGACAGTGCGGTGCTCCCTCAGTACCACCCCTCTGACAGTGCGGCGCTCCCTCAGTACTGCCCCTCCGACAGTGTGGCGCTCCCTCAGTACTGACCCTCCGACAGTGCGGTGCTCCCTCAGTACCGCCCCTCCGACAGTGCGGCGCTCCCTCAGTACTGCCCCACGACCGTCTGACACAGAGGTGAGAGAGAGAGAGCGCTACCCACTGAATCACGGACGACACCTTCGACGTAGATTATGACATTTTAAACATAAACCGGATGTACCGGCACAGATTAGCAGCGTGACAGACTGACGGAATCATAAAAAGGATATAGGGGCACAGGCGAGGGTGCGGAGAAGATTTACAAGGATGATAACCAGAAATGCGAGGGTATACATATCAGGAAAGGATGAACAGGCTGGGTCTCTTTTCTCTTGAAAAAAAAGTGTGAGGGGTGACCGAATAGAGGTCTTTAAAATTATGAAAGGTTTTGATGGAGTGGATACAGAGAGAGTGTTTCCACTTGTGGGGAAGAGCATAACTAGAGGCCATCAATATAAGATAGTCACCAAGAAATCCAATAGGGAATTCAGGAGAAACTTCTTTACCCAGAGAGTGGTGAGAATGTGGAACTCGCTACCACAGGGAGTGGTTGAAGCGAATCGCACAGATGCATTTAAGGGGAGGCTGGACAAGCATATGAGGGAGAAGGGAATAGAAGGTTACGCTGATAGATTTAGATGAGGAAAGATGGGAGGAGGCTCCAGTGGAGCATAAACGCCGGCATGGACTGGTTGGGCCGAATGGCCTGTTTCTGTGCTGTACATTCTCTGTAATCCTGTGCAAGCTCTGCCTCTCTCTCGAAAAGAATATTTAATTTTCTCCGGGTGACACAGTGTGCGGGCATCCACTAGATGGCGATATGCCACACCTAATCTGCAGAAACCTCGTCAGCAACCCAGAAGAATTATCCCAATCTCTGTAACCTCCTCCAGCCCCTACAACCCTCCCTATCTCTGTAACCTCCTCCAGCCCCTACAACCCTCCCTATCTCTGTAACCTCCTCCAGCCCCCTACAACCCTCCCTATCTCTGTAACCTCCTCCAGCCCCTACAACCCTCCCTATCTCTGTAACCTCCTCCAGCCCCTACAACCCTCCCTATCTCTGTAACCTCCTCCAGCCCCTACAACCCTCCCTATCTCTGTAACCTCCTCCAGCCCCTACAACCCTCCCTATCTCTGTAATCTCCTCCAGCCCCCAACAACCCTCCCTATCTCTGTAACCTCCTCCAGCCTTTCCAACCCTCCCTATCTCTGTAACCTCCTCCAGCCCCCTACAACTCTCCCTATCTCTGTAACCTCCTCCAGCCCCCTACAACACTCCCTATCTCTGTAACCTCCTCCAGCCCCCTACAACCCTCCTTATCTCTGTAACCTCCTCCAGCCACTACAACCCTCCCTATCTCTGTAACCTCCGCCAGCCCCTACAACCCTCCTTATCTCTGTAACCTCCTCCAGCCCCTACAACCCTCCCTATCTCTGTAACCTCCTCCAGCCCCCTGCAACCCTTCCTATCTCTGTAGCCTCCTCCAACCCCCTACAACCCTCCCTATCTCTGTAACCTCCTCCAGCCCCTACAACCCTCCTTATCTCTGTAACCTCCTCCAGCCCCTACAACCCTCCCTATCTCTGTAACCTCCTCCAGCCCCCTGCAACCCTTCCTATCTCTGTAGCCTCCTCCAACCCCCTACAACCCTCCCTATCTCTGTAACCTCCTCCAGCCCCTACAACCCTCCCTATGTCTGTAACCTCCTCCAGCCACCTACAGCCCTCCCTATCTCTGTAACCTCCTCCAGCCCTTCCAGCCCTCCCTATCTCTGTAACCTCCTCCAGCCCCCTACAACGCTCCCTATCTCTGTAACCTCCTCCAGCCCCTACAACCCTCCCTATCTCTGTAACCTCCTCCAGCCCCTACAACCCTCCCTATCTCTGTAACCTCCTCCAGCCCCTACAACCCTCCCTATCTCTGTAACCTCCTCCAGCCCCTACAACCCTCCCTATCTCTGTAACCTCCTCCAGCCCCTACAACCCTCCCTATCTCTGTAATCTCCTCCAGCCCCCAACAACCCTCCCTATCTCTGTAACCTCCTCCAGCCTTTCCAACCCTCCCTATCTCTGTAACCTCCTCCAGCCCCCTACAACTCTCCCTATCTCTGTAACCTCCTCCAGCCCCCTACAACACTCCCTATCTCTGTAACCTCCTCCAGCCCCCTACAAACCTCCTTATCTCTGTAACCTCCTCCAGCCACTACAACCCTCCCTATCTCTGTAACCTCCGCCAGCCCCTACAACCCTCCTTATCTCTGTAACCTCCTCCAGCCCCTACAACCCTCCCTATCTCTGTAACCTCCTCCAGCCCCCTGCAACCCTTCCTATCTCTGTAGCCTCCTCCAACCCCCTACAACCCTCCCTATCTCTGTAACCTCCTCCAGCCCCTACAACCCTCCTTATCTCTGTAACCTCCTCCAGCCCCTACAACCCTCCCTATCTCTGTAACCTCCTCCAGCCCCCTGCAACCCTTCCTATCTCTGTAGCCTCCTCCAACCCCCTACAACCCTCCCTATCTCTGTAACCTCCTCCAGCCCCTACAACCCTCCCTATGTCTGTAACCTCCTCCAGCCACCTACAGCCCTCCCTATCTCTGTAACCTCCTCCAGCCCTTCCAGCCCTCCCTATCTCTGTAACCTCCTCCAGCCCCCTACAACGCTCCCTATCTCTGTAACCTCCTCCAGCCCCCTACAACCCTCCCTATCTCTGTAACCTCCTCCAGCCCCTACAACCCTCCCTATCTCTGTAAACTCCTCCAGCACCCTACACCTCTCGTTATCTCTGTAACCTCCTCCAGCCTCTACAACCCTCCCTATCTCTGTAACCTCCTCCAGCCCCCTACAACCCTCCCTATCTCTGTAACCTCAACCAGCCCCCTACAACCCTCCCTATCTCTGTAACCTCCTCCAGCCCCCTACAACCCTCCCTATCTCTGTAACCTCCTCCAGCCCCCTACAACCCTCCCTATCTCTGTAACCTCCTCCAGCCCCCTACAACCCTCCCTATCTCTGTAACCTCCTCCAGCCCCCTACAACCCTCCGTATCTCTGTAACCTCCTCCAGCCCCTACAACACTCCCTATCTCTGTAACCACCTCAAGCCCCCTACAACCCTCCCTATCTCTGTAACCTCCTCCAGCCCCTACAACACTCCCTATCTCTGTAACCACCTCCAGCCCCTACAACCCTCCCTATCTCTGTAACCTCCTCCAGCCCCTACAACCCTCCCTATCTCTGTAACCTCCTCCAGCCACCTACAGCCCTCCCTATCTCTGTAACCTCCTCCAGCCCTTCCAGCCCTCCCTATCTCTGTAACCTCCTCCAGCCCCCTACAACGCTCCCTATCTCTGTAACCTCCTCCAGCCCCTACAACCCTCCCTATCTCTGTAACCTCCTCCAGCCCCTACAACCCTCCCTATCTCTGTAACCTCCTCCAGCCCCTACAACCCTCCCTATCTCTGTAACCTCCTCCAGCCCCTACAACCCTCCCTATCTCTGTAACCTCCTCCAGCCCCTACAACCCTCCCTATCTCTGTAATCTCCTCCAGCCCCCAACAACCCTCCCTATCTCTGTAACCTCCTCCAGCCTTTCCAACCCTCCCTATCTCTGTAACCTCCTCCAGCCCCCTACAACTCTCCCTATCTCTGTAACCTCCTCCAGCCCCCTACAACACTCCCTATCTCTGTAACCTCCTCCAGCCCCCTACAAACCTCCTTATCTCTGTAACCTCCTCCAGCCACTACAACCCTCCCTATCTCTGTAACCTCCGCCAGCCCCTACAACCCTCCTTATCTCTGTAACCTCCTCCAGCCCCTACAACCCTCCCTATCTCTGTAACCTCCTCCAGCCCCCTGCAACCCTTCCTATCTCTGTAGCCTCCTCCAACCCCCTACAACCCTCCCTATCTCTGTAACCTCCTCCAGCCCCTACAACCCTCCTTATCTCTGTAACCTCCTCCAGCCCCTACAACCCTCCCTATCTCTGTAACCTCCTCCAGCCCCCTGCAACCCTTCCTATCTCTGTAGCCTCCTCCAACCCCCTACAACCCTCCCTATCTCTGTAACCTCCTCCAGCCCCTACAACCCTCCCTATGTCTGTAACCTCCTCCAGCCACCTACAGCCCTCCCTATCTCTGTAACCTCCTCCAGCCCTTCCAGCCCTCCCTATCTCTGTAACCTCCTCCAGCCCCCTACAACGCTCCCTATCTCTGTAACCTCCTCCAGCCCCCTACAACCCTCCCTATCTCTGTAACCTCCTCCAGCCCCTACAACCCTCCCTATCTCTGTAAACTCCTCCAGCACCCTACACCTCTCGTTATCTCTGTAACCTCCTCCAGCCTCTACAACCCTCCCTATCTCTGTAACCTCCTCCAGCCCCCTACAACCCTCCCTATCTCTGTAACCTCAACCAGCCCCCTACAACCCTCCCTATCTCTGTAACCTCCTCCAGCCCCCTACAACCCTCCCTATCTCTGTAACCTCCTCCAGCCCCCTACAACCCTCCCTATCTCTGTAACCTCCTCCAGCCCCCTACAACCCTCCCTATCTCTGTAACCTCCTCCAGCCCCCTACAACCCTCCGTATCTCTGTAACCTCCTCCAGCCCCTACAACACTCCCTATCTCTGTAACCACCTCAAGCCCCCTACAACCCTCCCTATCTCTGTAACCTCCTCCAGCCCCTACAACACTCCCTATCTCTGTAACCACCTCCAGCCCCTACAACCCTCCCTATCTCTGTAACCTCCTCCAGCCCCTACAACCATCCCTATCTCTGTAACCTCCTCCAGCCCCCTACAACCCTCCCTATCTCTGTAACCTCCTCCAGCCCCCTATAACCCTCCCTATCTCTGTAACCTCCTCCAGCCCCTACAACCCTCCCTATCTCTGTAACCTCCTCCAGCCGCCTACAACCCTCCCTATCGCTGTAACCTCCTCCAGCCCCCTACAACCCTCCCTATCTCTGTAACCTCCTCCAGCCCCTATAACCCTCCCTATCTCTGTAACCTCCTCCAGCCCCTACAACCCTCCCTATCTCTGTAACCTCCTCCAGCCCCTACAACCCTCCCTATCTCTGTAACCTCCTCCAGCCCCTACAACCCTCCCTATCTCTGTAACCTCCTCCAGCCCCTACAACCCTCCCTATCTCTGTAACCTCCTCCAGCCCCTACAACCCTCCCTATCTCTGTAACCACCTCCAGCCCCTACAACCCTCCCTATCTCTGTAACCTCCTCCAGCCCCTACAACCCTCCCTATCTCTGTAACCTCCTCCAGCCGCCTACAACCCTCCCTATCTCTGTAACCTCCTCCAGCCACTACAAACCTCCCTATCTCTGTAACCTCCTCCAGCCACAACAAACCTCCCTATCTCTGTAATCTCTTCCAGTCCCCTACAACCCTCCCTATCTCTGTAACCTCCTCCAGCCCCCTACAACCCTCCCTATCTCTGTAACCTCCTCCAGCCCCTACAACCCTCCCTATCTCTGTAACCTCCTCCAGCCCTCTATAACCCTCCCTATCTCTGTAACCTCCACCAGCCTCCTACAACCCTCCCTATCTCTGTAACCTCCTCCAGCCCTCTATAACCCTCCCTATCTCTGTAACCTCCTCCACCCCCTTCATCCCTCCGATCTTTGTAACCTCCTCCAGCCCTACAACCCTCCCTATCTCTGTAACCTCCTCCAGCCCCTACAACCCTCCCTATCTCTGTAACCTCCTCCAGCCCCCTACAACCCTCCCTATCTCTGTAACCTCCTCAAACCCCAACAACCCTCCCTATCTCTGAAACCTCCTCCAGCCCCCTACAACCCTCCCTATCTCTGTAACCTCCTCCAGCCCCCTACAACCCTCCCTATCTCTGTAACCTTCTCCGGCCCCTACAACCCTCCCTATCTCCGTAACTTCCTCCAGCCCCCTACAACCCTCCCTATCTCTGTAACCTCCTCCAGCCATTACCTCCCTCCCTATCTCCGTAACCTCCTCCAGGCCCCTACAACCCTCCCTATCTCTGTAACCTCCTCCAGCCACTACAAACCTCCCTATCTCTGTAACCTCCTCCAGCCACTACAAACCTCCATATCTCTGTAACCTCCTCCAGCCCCTACAACCCTCCCTATCTCTGTAACCTCCTCCAGCCACTACAACCCTCCCTATCTCTGTAACCTCCTCCAGCCCCTACAACCCTCCCTATCTCTGTAACCTCCACCAGCCCCTACAATCCTCCCTATCTCTGTAACCTCCTCTAGCCCCCTACAACCCTCCCTATCTCTGTAAACTCCTCCAGCCCCCTACTACCCTCCCTATCTCTGTAACCTCCTCGAGCCCCCTAAAACCCTCCCTATCTCTGAAACCTCCTCAAGCCCCCTACAACCCTCCCTATCTCTGTAACCTCCTCCAGCCCTCTACAACCCTCCCTATCTCTGTAACCTCCTCAAACCCCAACAACACTCCCTATCTCTGTAACCTCCTCCAGCACCTACCACCCTACCTATCTCTATAACATCCTCCAGCCCCCTACAACCTTCCGTATCTCTGTAACCTCCTCCAGTCCCTACACCCCTCTCTATCTCTGTAACCTCCTCCAGCCACCTACAACCCTCCCTATCTCTGTAACCTCCTCCAGCCCCGACAACCCTCCCTATCTCTGTAACCTCCTCCAGCCACCTACAACCCTCCCTATCTCTGTAACCCCTTCCAGCCCCCTACAACCCTACCTGTCTCCGTAACCTCCTCCAGCCCCATACAACCCTCCCTATCTCTGTAACCTCCTCCACTCCACTACAACCCTCCCTGTCTCTGTAACCTCCTCCAGCCCCTACAACCCTCCCTATCTCTGTAACATCCTCTAGCCCCCTACAACCCTCCCTATCTCTGTAACCTCCTGCAGACCCTACAACCATCCCTATCTCTGTAACCTCCTCCAGCCCTACAACCCTCCCTATCTCTGTAACCTCCTCCAGCCCCATACAACCCTCCCTATCTCTGTAACTTCCTCCAGCCCCCTACAACCCGCCCTATTTCTGTAACCTCCTCCAGCCCCCTACAACCCTCCCTATCACTGTAACATCCTCCAGCCCCCTACAACCCTCCCTATCTCTGTTAACCCCTCCAGCCACTACAAGCCTTTCTATCTCTGAAACCTCCTCCAGCCCGACAACCCTCCCTATCTCTGTAACCTCCTCCAGCCCCTACAACCCTCCCTATCTCTGTAACCTCCTCCAGCCCCTACAACCCTCCCTATCTCTGTAACCTCCTCTAACCCCAACAACCCTCCCTATCTCTGAAACCTCCTCCAGCCCTACAACCCTCCCTATCTCTGTAACCTCCTCCAGCCCCTACAACCCTCCCTATCTCGCTAACCTCCTCCAGCCCACTACAACCCTCCCTATCTCTGTAACCCCTTCCAGACCCCTACAACCCTCCCTATCTCCGTAACCTCCTCCAACCCGCTACAACCCTCCCTATCTCTGTAACCTCCTCCAGCCATTACATCCCTGCCTATCTCCGTAACCTCCTCCAGGCCCCTACAGCCCTCCCTATCTCTGTAACCTCCTCCAGCCACTACAAACCTCCCTATCTCTGTATCCTCCTTCAGCCCCCGACAACCCTCCCTATCTCTGTAAACTCCTCCATCCGCTACAACCCTCCCTATCTCTGTAACCTCCACCAGCCCCTACAACCCTCCCTATCTCTGTAACCTCCTCTACCCCCTACAACTCTCCCTATCTCTGTAAACTCCTCCAGCCCCGACAACCCTCCCTATCTCTGTAATCTCCTCAAACCCCAACAACCCTCCCTATCTCTGTCACCTCCTCCAGCCCCCTACAACCCTCCCTATCTCTGTAACCTCCTCCAGCCACGACAACCCTCCCTATCTCTGTAACCCCTTCCAGCCCCCTACAACCCTCCCTATCTCCGTAACCTCCTCCAGCCCCCTACAACCCTCCCTATCTCTGTAACCTCCTCCAGTCCACTACAACCCTCCCTATCTCTGTAACCTCCTCCAGCCCCTACACCCCTCCCTATCTCTGTAACCTCCTCCGATCCCTACAACCCTCCCTATCTCTGTAACATCCTCCAGCCCCCTACAACCCTCCCTATCTCTGTAAACTCCTCCAGCCACTACAACCCTTTCTATCTCTGAAACCTCCTCCAGCCCTACAACCCTCCCTATCTCTGTAACCTCCTCCAGCCCGACAACCCTCCCTATCTCTGTAACCTCCTCCAGCCCCGACACGCCTCCCTATCTCTGTAACCTCCTCCAGCCCCCTACAACCCTCCCTATCTCTGTAACCTCCTCCAGCCCCTACAACCCTCCCTATCTCTGTAACCTCCTCCAGCCCCCTACAACCCTATCTCTGTAACCTCCTCCAGCCCCCACAACCCTCCCTATCTCTGTAACCTCCTCCAGCCCCAACAACCATCCGTATCTGTATAACCTCCTCCAGCCCCTTACAAACCTCCCTATCTCTGTAACGTCCTCCAGCCCTCTACAACCCTACCTGTCTATGTAACCTCCTCCAGCCCCTACACCACTCCCTATCTCTGTGACCTCCTCCAGCCCCCTACAACCCTCCCTATCTCTCTAACCTCCTCCAGCCCACTACAATCCCTCACTGTCTCTGTAACCTCCTCCAGCCCCTACAACCCTCCCTATCTCTGTAACCTCCTCCAGCCCCCTACAACCCTCCCTATCTCTGTAATCTCCTCCAGCCCCCTACAACACTGCCTATCTCTCTAACCTCCTCCAGCCCCCTACAACCCTCCCTATCTCTGTAACCTCCTCCAGCCCCTACAACCCTCCCTATCTCTGTAACCTCCTCCAGCCCCTACAACCCTCCCTATCTCTGTAACCTCCTCCAGCCCCTACAACCCTCCCTATCTCTGTAACCTCCTCCAGCCCCTACAACCCTCCCTATCTCTGTAACCTCCTCCAGCCCCTACAACCCTCCCTATCTCTGTAACCTCCTCCAGCCCCTACAACCCTCCCTATCTCTGTAACCTCCTCCAGCCCCTACAACCCTCCCTATCTCTGTAACCTCCTCCAGCCCCTACAACCCTCCCTATCTCTGTAACCTCCTCCAGCCCTTCAACCCTCCCTATCTCTGTAACCTCCTCCAGCCCCTACAACCCTCCCTATCTCTGTAACCTCCTCCAGCCCCCTACAACCCTCCCTATCTCTGTAACCTCCTCCAGCCCCTACAACCCTCCTATCTCTGTAACCTCCTCCAGCCCCTACAACCCTCCCTATCTCTGTAACCTCCGCCAGCCCCTACAACCCTCCCTATCTCTGTAACCTCCTCCAGCCCCTACAACCCTCCCTATCTCTGTAACCTCCTCCAGCCCCTGACAACCCTTCCTATCTCTGTAGCCTCCTCCAGCCCCTACAACCCTCCCTATCTCTGTAACCTCCTCCAGCCCCTACAACCCTCCTATCTCTGTAACCTCCTCCAGCCCCTACAACCCTCCCTATCTCTGTAACCTCCTCCAGCCCCTGCAACCCTCCCTATCTCTGTAGCCTCCTCCAACCCCCTACAACCCTCCCTATCTCTGTAACCTCCTCCAGCCCCTACAACCCTCCCTATCTCTGTAACCTCCTCCAGCCCCTACAACCCTCCCTATCTCTGTAACCTCCTCCAGCCCTACAACCCTCCCTATCTCTGTAACCTCCTCCAGCCCCCTACAACCCTCCCTATCTCTGTAACCTCCTCCAGCCCCTACAACCCTCCCTATCTCTGTAACCTCCTCCAGCCCCTACAACCCTCCCTATCTCTGTAACCTCCTCCAGCCCCTACAACCCTCCCTATCTCTGTAACCTCCTCCAGCCCCTACAACCCTCCCTATCTCTGTAACCTCCTCCAGCCCCTACAACCCTCCCTATCTCTGTAAACTCCTCCAGCCCCCTACAACCCTCCCTATCTCTGTAACCTCCTCCAGCCCTACAACCCTCCCTATCTCTGTAACCTCCTCCAGCCCCTACAACCCTCCCTATCTCTGTAACCTCCTCCAGCCCCTACAACCCTCCCTATCTCTGTAACCTCCTCCAGCCCCCTACAACCCTCCTTATCTCTGTAACCTCCTCCAGCCACTACAACCCTCCCTATCTCTGTAACCTCCGCCAGCCCCTACAACCCTCCTTATCTCTGTAACCTCCTCCAGCCCCTACAACCCTCCCTATCTCTGTAACCTCCTCCAGCCCCTGCAACCCTTCCTATCTCTGTAGCCTCCTCCAACCCCTACAACCCTCCCTATCTCTGTAACCTCCTCCAGCCCCTACAACCCTCCTTATCTCTGTAACCTCCTCCAGCCCCTACAACCCTCCCTATCTCTGTAACCTCCTCCAGCCCCCTGCAACCCTTCCTATCTCTGTAGCCTCCTCCAACCCCCTACAACCCTCCCTATCTCTGTAACCTCCTCCAGCCCCTACAACCCTCCCTATGTCTGTAACCTCCTCCAGCCACCTACAGCCCTCCCTATCTCTGTAACCTCCTCCAGCCCTTCCAGCCCTCCCTATCTCTGTAACCTCCTCCAGCCCCCTACAACGCTCCCTATCTCTGTAACCTCCTCCAGCCCCCTACAACCCTCCCTATCTCTGTAACCTCCTCCAGCCCCTACAACCCTCCCTATCTCTGTAACCTCCTCCAGCCCCTACACCTCTCCGTATCTCTGTAACCTCCTCCAGCCTCTACAACCCTCCCTATCTCTGTAACCTCCTCCAGCCCCCTACAACCCTCCCTATCTCTGTAACCTCCACCAGCCCCTACAACCCTCCCTATCTCTGTAACCTCCTCCAGCCCCTACAACCCTCCCTATCTCTGTAACCTCCTCCAGCCCCTACAACCCTCCCTATCTCTGTAACCTCCTCCAGCCCCCTACAACCCTCCCTATCTCTGTAACCTCCTCCAGCCCCTACAACCCTCCGTATCTCTGTAACCTCCTCCAGCCCCTACAACCCTCCCTATCTCTGTAACCTCCTCCAGCCCCCTACAACCCTCCCTATCTCTGTAACCTCCTCCAGCCCCTACAACCCTCCCTATCTCTGTAACCTCCTCCAGCCCCTACAACCCTCCCTATCTCTGTAACCTCCTCCAGCCCCTACAACCCTCCCTATCTCTGTAACCTCCTCCAGCCCCTACAGCCCTCCCTATCTCTGTAACCTCCTCCAGCCCTACAACCCTCCCTATCTCTGTAACCTCCTCCAGCCCCTACAACCGCTCCCTATCTCTGTAACCTCCTCCAGCCCCTACAACCCTCCCTATCTCTGTAACCTCCTCCAGCCCCTACAACCCTCCCTATCTCTGTAACCTCCTCCAGCCCCTACAACCCTCCCTATCTCTGTAACCTCCTCCAGCCCCTACAACCCTCCCTATCTCTGTAACCTCCTCCAGCCCCTACAACCCTCCCTATCTCTGTAATCTCCTCCAGCCCCAACAACCCTCCCTATCTCTGTAACCTCCTCCAGCCCTTCAACCCTCCCTATCTCTGTAACCTCCTCCAGCCCCTACAACCCTCCCTATCTCTGTAACCTCCTCCAGCCCCTACAACACTCCCTATCTCTGTAACCTCCTCCAGCCCCCTACAAACCTCCTATCTCTGTAACCTCCTCCAGCCACTACAACCCTCCCTATCTCTGTAACCTCCGCCAGCCCCTACAACCCTCCTTATCTCTGTAACCTCCTCCAGCCCCTACAACCCTCCCTATCTCTGTAACCTCCTCCAGCCCCTGCAACCCTCCTATCTCTGTAGCCTCCTCCAACCCCCTACAACCCTCCCTATCTCTGTAACCTCCTCCAGCCCCTACAACCCTCCTATCTCTGTAACCTCCTCCAGCCCCTACAACCCTCCCTATCTCTGTAACCTCCTCCAGCCCCCTGCAACCCTCCTATCTCTGTAGCCTCCTCCAACCCCTACAACCCTCCCTATCTCTGTAACCTCCTCCAGCCCCTACAACCCTCCCTATGTCTGTAACCTCCTCCAGCCCCTACAGCCCTCCCTATCTCTGTAACCTCCTCCAGCCCTTCAAGCCCTCCCTATCTCTGTAACCTCCTCCAGCCCCTACAACGCTCCCTATCTCTGTAACCTCCTCCAGCCCCTACAACCCTCCCTATCTCTGTAACCTCCTCCAGCCCCTACAACCCTCCCTATCTCTGTAACCTCCTCCAGCCCCTACAACCCTCCGTATCTCTGTAACCTCCTCCAGCCTCTACAACCCTCCCTATCTCTGTAACCTCCTCCAGCCCCTACAACCCTCCCTATCTCTGTAACCTCCTCCAGCCCCCTACAACCCTCCCTATCTCTGTAACCTCCTCCAGCCCCTACAACCCTCCCTATCTCTGTAACCTCCTCCAGCCCCCTACAACCCTCCCTATCTCTGTAACCTCCTCCAGCCCCTACAACCCTCCCTATCTCTGTAACCTCCTCCAGCCCCTACAACCCTCCGTATCTCTGTAACCTCCTCCAGCCCCTACAACACTCCCTATCTCTGTAACCTCCTCAAGCCCCCTACAACCCTCCCTATCTCTGTAACCTCCTCCAGCCCCTACAACACTCCCTATCTCTGTAACCTCCTCCAGCCCCTACAACCCTCCCTATCTCTGTAACCTCCTCCAGCCCCTACAACCCTCCCTATCTCTGTAACCTCCTCCAGCCCCCTACAACCCTCCCTATCTCTGTAACCTCCTCCAGCCCCCTACAACCCTCCCTATCTCTGTAACCTCCTCCAGCCCCTACAACCCTCCCTATCTCTGTAACCTCCTCCAGCCGCCTACAACCCTCCCTATCGCTGTAACCTCCTCCAGCCCCTACAACCCTCCCTATCTCTGTAACCTCCTCCAGCCCCTACAACCCTCCCTATCTCTGTAACCTCCTCCAGCCCCTACAACCCTCCCTATCTCTGTAACCTCCTCCAGCCCCCTACAACCCTCCCTATCTCTGTAACCTCCTCCAGCCCCCTACAACCCTCCCTATCTCTGTAACCTCCTCCAGCCCCTACAACCCTCCCTATCTCTGTAACCTCCTCCAGCCCCTACAACCCTCCCTATCTCTGTAACCTCCTCCAGCCCCTACAACCCTCCCTATCTCTGTAACCTCCTCCAGCCCCTACAACCCTCCCTATCTCTGTAACCTCCTCCAGCCGCCTACAACCCTCCCTATCTCTGTAACCTCCTCCAGCCCCTACAACCCTCCCTATCTCTGTAACCTCCTCCAGCCACAACAACCCTCCCTATCTCTGTAATCTCTTCCAGTCCCCTACAACCCTCCCTATCTCTGTAACCTCCTCCAGCCCCCTACAACCCTCCCTATCTCTGTAACCTCCTCCAGCCCCCTACAACCCTCCCTATCTCTGTAACCTCCTCCAGCCCTCTATAACCCTCCCTATCTCTGTAACCTCCACCAGCCTCCTACAACCCTCCCTATCTCTGTAACCTCCTCCAGCCCTCTATAACCCTCCCTATCTCTGTAACCTCCTCCACCCCTTCATCCCTCCGATCTTTGTAACCTCCTCCAGCCCTACAACCCTCCCTATCTCTGTAACCTCCTCCAGCCCCTACAACCCTCCCTATCTCTGTAACCTCCTCCAGCCCCCTACAACCCTCCCTATCTCTGTAACCTCCTCAAACCCCAACAACCCTCCCTATCTCTGAAACCTCCTCCAGCCCCCTACAACCCTCCCTATCTCTGTAACCTCCTCCAGCCCCTACAACCCTCCCTATCTCTGTAACCTTCTCCGGCCCCTACAACCCTCCCTATCTCCGTAACTTCCTCCAGCCCCCTACAACCCTCCCTATCTCTGTAACCTCCTCCAGCCATTACCTCCCTCCCTATCTCCGTAACCTCCTCCAGGCCCCTACAACCCTCCCTATCTCTGTAACCTCCTCCAGCCACTACAAACCTCCCTATCTCTGTAACCTCCTCCAGCCACTACAAACCTCCATATCTCTGTAACCTCCTCCAGCCCCTACAACCCTCCCTATCTCTGTAACCTCCTCCAGCCACTACAACCCTCCCTATCTCTGTAACCTCCTCCAGCCCCTACAACCCTCCCTATCTCTGTAACCTCCACCAGCCCCTACAATCCTCCCTATCTCTGTAACCTCCTCTAGCCCCCTACAACCCTCCCTATCTCTGTAAACTCCTCCAGCCCCCTACTACCCTCCCTATCTCTGTAACCTCCTCGAGCCCCCTAAAACCCTCCCTATCTCTGAAACCTCCTCAAGCCCCCTACAACCCTACCTATCTCTATAACATCCTCCAGCCCCCTACAACCTTCCGTATCTCTGTAACCTCCTCCAGTCCCTACACCCCTCTCTATCTCTGAAACCTCCTCCAGCCACCTACAACCCTCCCTATCTCTGTAACCTCCTCCAGCCCCGACAACCCTCCCTATCTCTGTAACCTCCTCCAGCCACCTACAACCCTCCCTATCTCTGTAACCCCTTCCAGCCCCCTACAACCCTACCTGTCTCCGTAACCTCCTCCAGCCCCATACAACCCTCCCTATCTCTGTAACCTCCTCCACTCCACTACAACCCTCCCTGTCTCTGTAACCTCCTCCAGCCCCTACAACCCTCCCTATCTCTGTAACATCCTCTAGCCCCTACAACCCTCCCTATCTCTGTAACCTCCTGCAGACCCTACAACCATCCCTATCTCTGTAACCTCCTCCAGCCCTACAACCCTCCCTATCTCTGTAACCTCCTCCAGCCCCATACAACCCTCCCTATCTCTGTAACTTCCTCCAGCCCCCTACAACCCGCCCTATTTCTGTAACCTCCTCCAGCCCCCTACAACCCTCCCTATCACTGTAACATCCTCCAGCCCCTACAACCCTCCCTATCTCTGTTAACCCCTCCAGCCCCTACAAGCCTTCTATCTCTGAAACCTCCTCCAGCCCGACAACCCTCCCTATCTCTGTAACCTCCTCCAGCCCCTACAACCCTCCCTATCTCTGTAACCTCCTCCAGCCCCCTACAACCCTCCCTATCTCTGTAACCTCCTCTAACCCCAACAACCCTCCCTATCTCTGAAACCTCCTCCAGCCCTACAACCCTCCATATCTCTGTAACCTCCTCCAGCCCCTACAACCCTCCCTATCTCGTAACCTCCTCCAGCCACTACAACCCTCCCTATCTCTGTAACCCCTTCCAGACCCCTACAACCCTCCCTATCTCCGTAACCTCCTCCAACCCGCTACAACCCTCCCTATCTCTGTAACCTCCTCCAGCCATTACATCCCTGCCTATCTCCGTAACCTCCTCCAGGCCCCTACAGCCCTCCCTATCTCTGTAACCTCCTCCAGCCACTACAAACCTCCCTATCTCTGTATCCTCCTCAGCCCCCTACAACCCTCCCTATCTCTGTAAACTCCTCCATCCGCTACAACCCTCCCTATCTCTGTAACCTCCACCAGCCCCTACAACCCTCCCTATCTCTGTAACCTCCTCCTACCCCTACAACTCTCCCTATCTCTGTAAACTCCTCCAGCCCCGACAACCCTCCCTATCTCTGTAATCTCCTCAAACCCCAACAACCCTCCCTATCTCTGTAACCTCCTCCAGCCCCCTACAACCCTCCCTATCTCTGTAACCTCCTCCAGCCACGACAACCCTCCCTATCTCTGTAACCCCTTCCAGCCCCTACAACCCTCCCTATCTCCGTAACCTCCTCCAGCCCCTACAACCCTCTCTATCTCTGTAACCTCCTCCAGTCCACTACAACCCTCCCTATCTCTGTAACCTCCTCCAGCCCCTACACCCCTCCCTATCTCTGTAACCTCCTCCGGATCCCTACAACCCTCCCTATCTCTGTAACCTCCTCCAGCCCCCTACAACCCTCCCTATCTCTGTAAACTCCTCCAGCCACTACAACCCTTTCTATCTCTGAAACCTCCTCCAGCCCTACAACCCTCCCTATCTCTGTAACCTCCTCCAGCCCCGACAACCCTCCCTATCTCTGTAACCTCCTCCAGCCCCGACACGCCTCCCTATCTCTGTAACCTCCTCCAGCCCCTACAACCCTCCCTATCTCTGTAACCTCCTCCAGCCCCTACAACCCTCCCTATCTCTGTAACCTCCTCCAGCCCCCTACAACCCCCTATCTCTGTAACCTCCTCCAGCCCCTACAACCCTCCCTATCTCTGTAACCTCCTCCAGCCCCTACAACCCTCCCTATCTCTGTAACCTCCTCCAGCCCCTACAACCCTCCCTATCTCTGTAACCTCCTCCAGCCCCTACAACCCTCCTATCTCTGTAACCTCCTCCAGCCCCTACAACCCTCCCTATCTCTGTAACCTCCTCCAGCCCCTACAACCCTCCCTATCTCTGTAACCTCCTCCAGCCCCTACAACCCTCCCTATCTCTGTAACCTCCTCCAGCCCCTACAACCCTCCCTATCTCTGTAACCTCCTCCAGCCCCTACAACCCTCCCTATCTCTGTAACCTCCTCCAGCCCCCTACAACCCTCCCTATCTCTGTAACCTCCTCCAGCCCCCTACAACCCTCCCTATCTCTGTAACCTCCTCCAGCCCCTACAACCCTCCCTATCTCTGTAACCTCCTCCAGCCCCCTACAACCCTCCCTATCTCTGTAACCTCCTCCAGCCCCTACAACCCTCCCTATCTCTGTAACCTCCTCCAGCCCCTACAACCCTCCCTATCTCTGTAACCTCCTCCAGCCCCTACAACCCTCCCTATCTCTGTAACCTCCTCCAGCCCCCTACAACCCTCCCTATCTCTGTAACCTCCTCCAGCCCCTACAACCCTCCCTATCTCGTAACCTCCTCCAGCCCCTACAACCCTCCCTATCTCTGTAACCTCCTCCAGCCCCTACAACCCTCCCTATCTCTGTAACCTCCTCCAGCCCCTACAACCCTCCCTATCTCTGTAACCTCCTCCAGCCCCTACAACCCTCCCTATCTCTGTAACCTCCTCCAGCCCCTACAACCCTCCCTATCTCTGTAACCTCCTCCAGCCCCTACAACCCTCCCTATCTCTGTAACCTCCTCAGCCCCTACAACCCTCCCTATCTCTGTAACCTCCTCCAGCCCCTACAACCCTCCCTATCTCTGTAACCTCCTCCAGCCCCTACAACCCTCCCTATCTCTGTAACCCCTCCAGCCCCTACAACCCTCCCTATCTCTGTAACCTCCTCCAGCCCCTACAACCCTCCCTATCTCTGTAACCTCCTCCAGCCCCCTACAACCCTCCTATCTCTGTAAGCTCCTCCAGCCCCTACACCCTCCCTATCTCTGTAACCTCCTCCAGCCCCTACAGCCCTCCCTATCTCTGTAACCTCCTCCAACCCCTACAACCCTCCCTATCTCTGTAACCTCCTCCAGCCCCTACAACCCTCCCTATCTCTGTAACCTCCTCCAGCCCCTACAACCCTCCCTATCTCTGTAACCTCCTCCAGCCCCTACAACCCTCCCTATCTCTGTAACTTCCTCCAGCCCCTACAACCCTCCCTATCTCTGTAACCTCCTCCAGACCCCTACAAACCTCCCTATCTCTGTAACCTCCTCCAGCCCCCTACAACCCTCCCTATCTCTGTAACCTCCTCCAGCCCCCTACAACCCTCCCTATCTCTGTAACCTCCTCCAGCCACTACAACCCTCCCTATCTCTGTAACCTCCTCCAGCCCCTACAACCCTCCCTATCTCTGTAACCTCCTCCAGCCCCTACAACCCTCCCTATCTCTGTAACCTCCTCCAGCCGCTACAACCCTCCCTATCTCTGTAACCTCCTCCAGCCCCTACAACCCTCCCTATCTCTGTAACTTCCTCCAGCCCCCAACAACCCCCCCTATCTCTGTAACCTCCTCCAGCCCCCTACAACCCTCCCTATCTCTGTAACCTCCTCCAGCCCCCGACAACCCTCCCTATCTCTGTAACCTCCTCCAGCCCCTACAACCCTCCCTATCTCTGTAACCTCCTCCAGCCCCCAACAACCCTCCCTATCTCTGTAACCTCCTCCAGCCCGCTACAACCCTCCCTATCTCTGTAACATTCTCCAGCCCCCTACAACCCTCCCTATCTCTGTAACCTCCTCCAGCCCTACAACCCTCCGTATCTCTGTAACCTCCTCCAGCCCCTACAACACTCCCTATCTCTGTAACCTCCTCCAGTCCCCAACAACCCTGCCTATCTCTGTAACCTCCTCCAGTCCACTACAACCCTCCCTATCTCTGTAACCTCCTCCAGCCCCTACAACCCTCCCTATCTCTGTAACATCCTCTAGCCCCCTACAACCCTCCCTATCTCTGTAACCTCCTCCAGACCCTACAACCCTCCCTATCTCTGTAACCTCCCATAGCCCCTACACCACTCCCTATCTCTGTAACTTCCTCCAGCCCCCTACAACCCACCCTATCTCTGTAACATCCTCCAGCCCCCTACATCACTCCCTTTCTCTGTAAACTCCTCCAGCCACTACAACCCTTTCTATCTCTGAAACCTCCTCCAGTCCTACAACCCTCCCTATCTCTGTAACCTCCTCCAGCCCCTACAACCCTCCCTATCTCTGTAACCTCCTCCAGCCCCGACAACCCTCCCTATCTCTGTAACCTCCTCCAGCCCCTACAACCCTCCCTACCTCTGTAACCTGCTCCAGCCCCAACAACCCTCCCTATCTCTGTAACATCCTCTAGCCCCCTGCAACCCTCCCTATCTCTGTAACCTCCTCCAGACGCTACAACCCTCCCTATCTCTGTAACCTCCTCCAGCCCCTACACCCCTCCCTATCTCTGTAACTTCCTCCAGCCCCCAACAATCCCCCCTATCTCTGTAACATCCTGCAGCCCCCTACAACCCTCCCTATCTCTGTAACACTCTCCAGCCCCCTACAACCCTCCCTATCTCTGTAACCTCCTCCAGCCACTACAACCCTCCCTATCTCTGTAACCTCCTCCAGCCCCCAACAACCCTCCCTATCTCTGTCACCTCCTCCAGCCCCTACAACCCTCCCTAACTCTGTAACATTCTCCAGCCCCTACAACCCTCCCTATCTCTGTAACCTCCTCCAGCCCCTACAACCCTCCCTATCTCTGTAACCTCCTCCAGCCCCTACAACCCTCCCGATCTCTGTAACCTCCTCCAGCCCCTACAACCCTCCCTATCTCTGTAACCTCCTCCAGCCCCTACAACCCTCCCTATCCTGTAACCTCCTCCAGCCCCTACAACCCTCCCTATCTCTGTAACCTCCTCCAGCCCCTACAACCCTCCCTATCTCTGTAACCTCCTCCAGCCCCTACAACCCTCCCTATCTCTGTAACCTCCTCCAGCCCCTACAAACCTCCCTATCTCTGTAACCTCCTCCAGCCCCTACAACCCTCCCTATCTCTGTAACCTCCTCCAGCCCCCTACAACCCTCCCTATCTCTGTAACCTCCTCCAGCCCCAACAACCCTCCCTATCTCTGTAACCTCCTCCAGCCCCTACAACCCTCCCTATCTCTGTAACCTCCTCCAGCCCCTACAACCCTCCCTATCTCTGTAACCTCTCCAGCCCCTACAACCCTCCCTATCTCTGTAACCTCCTCCAGCCCCCTACAACCCTCCCTATCTCTGTAACCTCCTCCAGCCCCTACAACCCTCCCTATCTCTGTAACCTCCTCCAGGCCCCTACAACCCTCCCTATCTCTGTAACCTCCTCCAGCCCCTACAACCCTCCCTATCTCTGTAACCTCCTCCAGCCCCTACAACCCTCCCTATCTCTGTAACCTCCTCCAGCCCCTACAACCCTCCCTATCTCTGTAACCTCCTCCAGCCCCTACAACCCTCCCTATCTCTGTAACCTCCTCCAGCCCCTACAACCCTCCCTATCTCTGTAACCTCCACCAGCCCCTACAACCCTCCCTATCTCTGTAACCTCCTCCAGCCCCTACAACCCTCCCTATCTCTGTAACCTCCTCCAGCCCCCTACTACCCTCCCTATCTCTGTAACCTCCTCGAGCCCCCTACAACCCTCCCTATCTCTGAAACCTCCTCCAGCCCCCTACAACCCTCCCTATCTCTGTAACCTCCTCCAGCCCCTACAACCCTCCCTATCTCTGTAACCTCCTCCAACCCCAACAACCCTCCCTATCTCTGTAACCTCCTCCAGCCCCTACAACCCTCCCTATCTCTGTAACCTCCTCCAGCCCCCTACAACCTTCCGTATCTCTGTAACCTCCTCCAGTCCTTACACCCCTCTCTATCTCTGTAACCTCCTCCAGCCACCTACAACCCTCCCTATCTCTGTAACCTCCTCCAGCCCCGACAACCCACCCTATCTCTGTAACCTCCTCCAGCCACCTACAACCCTCCCTATCTCTGTAACCTCCTCCAACCACGACAACCCTCCCTATCTCTGTAACCTCCTCCAGCCCCCTACAACCCTCCGTATCTCTGTAACCTCCTCCAGTCCACGACAACCCTCCCTATCTCTGTAACCCCTTCCAGCCCCCTACAACCCTACCTATCTCCGTAACCTCCTCCAGCCCCATACAACCCTCCCTATCTCTGTAACCGCCTCCACTCCACTACAACCCTCCCTGTCTCTGTAACCTCCTCCAGCCCCTACAACCCTCCCTATCTCTGTAACATCCTCTAGCCCCCTACAACCCTCCCTATCTCTGTAACCTCCTGCAGCCCCTACAACCCTCCCTATCTCTGTAACCTCCTCCAGCCCCTACAACCCTCCCTATCTCTGTAACCTCCTCCAGCCCCTACAACCCTCCCTATCTCTGTAACCTCCTCCAGCCCCCTACAACCCTCCCTATCTCTGTAACCTCCTCAGCCCCTACAACCCTCCCTATCTCTGTAACCTCCTCCAGCCCCTACAACCCTCCCTATCTCTGTA
>JASTWF010001761.1:0-60808 GCA_030390025.1 Squalus acanthias
GGGTGAGTTCAGGGCTGGGAGTGTGGGGTGAGTTTAGGGCTCAGTGTGGGGTGAGTTCAGGGCTCGGAGTGTGGGATGAGTTCAGGGCTCAGTATGGGGTGAGTTCCGGGCTCAGTGTGGGGTGAGTTCAGGGCTGCGAGTGTGGGCTGAGTTCAGGGCTCGGAGTGTGGGGTGAGTTGAGGGCTCAGTGTGGGGTGAGTTCAGGGCTGGGAGTGTGGGGTGAGTTCAGGGTTCAGTGTGGGGTGAGTTCAGGGCTCAGTGTGGAGTAAGTTCAGGGCTCAGTGTGGGGTGAGTTCAGGATACAGTGTTGGGTGAGTTCAGGGCTGGGAGTTTGGGCTGAGTTCAGGGCTCAGTGTGGGGTGAGTTCAGGGCTGGGAGTGTGGGGTGAGTTCAGGGCTGGGAATGTGGGGTGAGTTCTGGGCTGGGAGTGTAGGGTGAGTTCAGGGCTGGGAGGATCGGGTGAGTTCAGGTCTGGGAGTGTGCGGTGAGTTCAGGGCTCAGTGTGGGTTGAGTTCACGGCTGGGAGTGTGGGGTGTGTTCAGGGCTGAGAGTTTGGGGTGAGTTCAGGGCTCAGTGTGGGTTGAGTTCAGGGCTGGGAGTTTGGGGTTAGTTCAGTGCTGGGAGTTTGGGGTGAGTTCAGGGCTGGGAGTGTAGGGTGAGTTCAGGGCTGGGAGGATCGGGTGAGTTCAGGTCTGGGAGTGTGCGGTGAGTTCAGGGCTCAGTGTGGGTTGAGTTCACGGCTGGGAGTGTGGAGTGAGTTCAGGGCTGGGAGTGTGGGGTGAGTTCTAGGCTGTGAGTGTTGGGTGAGTTCAGGGCTGGGAGGATCGGGTGAGTTCAGGTCTGGGAGTGTGCGGTGAGTTCAGGGCTCAGTGTGGGTTGAGTTCACGGCTGGGAGTGTGGGGTGTGTTCAGGGCTCAGTGTGAGGTGGGTTCAGGGCTGGAAGTGTGGGGTGAGTTCAGGGCTTAGTGTGGGGCGAGTTCAGGGCTGGGAGTGTGGGGTGTGTTCAGGGCTGGAAGTTTGGGGTGAGTTCAGGGCTCAGTGTGGGGTGAGTTCAGGGCTCGGAGTGTGGGGTGAGTTCAGGGCTGGGAATGTGCTGTGAGTTCAGGGTTGGGAGTGTGGGGTGAGTTCAGTGCTCAGTGTGGGGTGAGTTCAGGGTTGGGAGTGTGGGGTGAGTTCAGGGCACAGTGTGGGGTGAGTTCAGGGCTGGGAGTGTGGGGTGAGTTCAGGGCACAGTGTGGGGTTAGTTCTGGGCTGGGAGTGTGGGGTGAGTTCAGGGCTCAGTGTGGGGTGAGTTCAGGGCTGGGAGTGTGGGGTGAGTTCAGGGCTCAGTGTGGGGTGAGATCAGGGCTGGGAGTGTGGGGTGAGTTCAGGGCACAGTGTGGGGTTAGTTCTGGGCTGGGAGTGTGGGGTGAGTTCAGGGCACAGTGTGGGGTTAGTTCTGGGCTGGGAGTGTGGGGTGAGTTCAGGGCTCAGTGTGGGGTGAGTTCAGGGCTGGGAGTGTGGGGTGAGTTCAGGGCTCAGTGTGGGGTGAGATCAGGGCTCAGTGTGGGGTGAGTTCAGGGCTCGGAGTTTGTTTTGAGTTCAGGGCTGGGAGTGTGGGGTGATTTCAGGCTTGGGAGTGTGGGGTGAGTTCAGGACTGGGAGTGCTGGGTGAGTTCAGGGCTGGGAGTGTGGAGTGAGTTCAGGGCTGGGAGTGTGGGGTGAGTTCAGGGCACAGTGTGGGGTTAGTTCTGGGCTGGGAGTGTGGGGTGAGTTCAGGGCTCAGTGTGGGGTGAGTTCAGGGCTGGGAGTGTGGGGTGAGTTCAGGGCTCAGTGTGGGGTGAGATCAGGGCTCAGTGTGGGGTGAGTTCAGGGCTCAGAGTTTGTTTTGAGTTCAGGGCTGGGAGTGTGGGGTGATTTCAGGCTTGGGAGTGTGGGGTGAGTTCAGGACTGGGAGTGCTGGGTGAGTTCAGGGCTGGGAGTGTGGGGTGAGTTCAGAGCTCTGTGTGGGGTGAGTTCAGGGCTCAGTGTGGGGTGAGTTCAGGGCTGGGAATGTGGGGTGAGTTCAGGGCTCGGAGTGTGGGGTGAGTTCAGCACTGGGAGTGTGGAGTGAGTTCAGGGCTGGGAGTGTGGGGTGAGTTCAGGGCTGGGAGTGTGGGGTGAGTTCAGGGCTGGGAGTGAGGGTTGAGTTCAGGGCTGGGAGTGTGGGGTGAGTTCAGGGCTCAGCGTGGGGTGAGTTCAGGGCTAAGTGTGGGGTGAGTTCAGCGCTCAGTGTGGGGTGAGTTCAGGGCTGAGTGTGGGGTGAGTTCAGGGCTCGGAGTGTGGGGTGAGTTCAGGGTTGGGAGTGTGGGGTGAGTTCAGGGCACAGTGTGGGGCGAGTTCAGGGCTGGGAGTGTGGGGTGAGTTCAGGGCACAGTGTGGGGTTAGTTCAGGGCTGGGAGTGTGGGGTGAGTTCAGGGCTCAGTGTGGGGTGAGTTCAGGGCTGGGAGTGTGGGGTGAGTTCAGGGCTCAGTGTGGGGTGAGTTCAGGGCTCGGAGTTTGTTTTGAGTTCAGGGCTGGGAGTGTGGGGTGAGTTCAGGGCTCAGTGTAGGGTGAGATCAGGGCTCAGTGTGGGGTGAGTTCAGGGCTCGGAGTTTGTTTTGAGTTCAGGGCTGGGAGTGTGGGGTGATTTCAGGCTTGGGAGTGTGGGGTGAGTTCAGGACTGTGAGTGCTGGGTGAGTTCAGGGCTGGGAGTGTGGGGTGAGTTCAGAGCTCTGTGTGGGGTGAGTTCAGGGCTCAGTGTGGGGTGAGTTCAGGGCTCAGTGTGGGGTGAGTTCAGGGCTGGGAGTGTGGGGTGAGTGCAGGGCTCAGTGTGGGGTGAGTTCAGGGCTGGGAGTGTGGGGTGAGTTCAGGGCTGGGAATGTGGGGTGAGTTCAGGGCTCGGAGTGTGGGGTGAGTTCAGGCCTGGGAGTGTGGAGTGAGTTCAGGGCTGGGAGTGTGGGGTGAATTCAGGGCTGGGAGTGTGGGTTGAGTTCAGCACTGGGAGTGTGGAGTGAGTTCAGGGCTGGGAGTGTGGGGTGAGTTCAGGGCTGGGAGTGTGGGGTGAGTTCAGGGCTGGGAGTGCGGGGTGAGTTCAGGGCTGGGAGTGTGGGGTGAGTTCAGGGCTCAGTGTGGGGTGAGTTCAGGGCTCACTGTGGGGTGAGTTGTGGGCTCAGTGTGGGGTGAGTTCAGGGCTCAGTGTGGGTTGAGATCAGGGCTGGGAGTGTGGGGTGAGTTCAGGGCTCAGTGTGGGGTGAGTTCAGGGCTCAGTGTGGGGTGAGTTCAGGGCTCAGTGTGGGGTGAGATAAGGGCTGGTAGTGTGGGGTGAGTTCAGGGCTCAGCGTTGGGTGAGTTCAGGGCTGGGAGTGTCGGGTGAGTTCAGGGCTCAGTGTGGGGTGAGTTCAGGGCTCAGTGTGGGGTGAGTTCAGGGCTGGGAGTGTGGAGTGAGTTCAGGGCTGGGAGTGTGGGGTGAGTTCAGGGCTCAGTGTGGGGTGAGTTCTGGGCTGGGAGTGTGGGGTGAGTTCCGGGCTCAGTGTGGGGTGAGATCAGGGCTGGGAGTGTGGGGTGAGTTCAGGGCTCAGTGTGGGGTGAGTTCAGGGCTGGGAGTGTGGGGTGAGTTCAGGGCTCAGTGCGGGGTGAGTTCAGGGCTCAGTGTGGGGTGAGTTCAGTGCTGGGAGTGTGGGGTGAGTTCAGGGCTGGGATTGTGGGTGGGTTCAGGGCTCAGTGTGGGGTGAGTTCAGGGCTGGGAGTGTGGGGTGAGTTCAAAGCTGGGAGTGTGGGGTGAGTTCTGGGCTGGATTGTGGGGTGAGTTCAGGGCTGGGAGTGTGGAGTGAGTTAGGGCTGGGAGTGTGGGGTGACTTCTGGGCTTGGATTGTGGGGTGAGTTCAGGGCTGGGAGTGTGGGGTGTTTTCAGGGCTGGGAGTGTGGCGTGTGTTCAGGGCTGGGAGTGTGCGGTGAGTTCAGGGCTGGGAGTGTGCGGTGAGTTCTGGGCTGGGAGTGTGGGGTGAGTTCAGGGCTCGGAGTGTGGGATGACTTCAGGGCTGGGAGTGTGGGGTGAGTTCAGTGCTCAGTGTGGGGTGAGTTCACGGCTCAGTGTGTGGTGAGTTCAGGGTTCAGTGTGGGGTGACTTCAGGGCTCAGTGTGGGGTGAGTTCAGGGCTCAGTGTAGGGTGAGTTCAGGGCTCAGTATGGGGTGAGTTCAGGGCTCAGTGTGGGGTGAGTTCAGGGCTCAGTGTGGGGTGAGTTCAGGGCTGGGAGTGTGGGGTGAGTTCAGGGCTCAGTGCGGGGTGAGTTCAGGGCTCAGTGTGGGGTGAGTTCAGTGCTGGGAGTGTGGGGTGAGTTCAGGGCTGGGATTGTGGGTGGGTTCAGGGCTCAGTGTGGGGTGAGTTCAGGGCTGGGAGTGTGGGGTGAGTTCAAAGCTGGGAGTGTGGGGTGAGTTCTGGGCTTGGATTGTGGGGTGAGTTCAGGGCTGGGAGTGTGGAGTGAGTTTAGGGCTGGGAGTGTGGGGTGAGTTCTGGGCTTGGATTGTGGGGTGTGTTCAGGGCTGGGAGTGTGGCGTGTGTTCAGGGCTGGGAGTGTGCGGTGAGTTCAGGGCTGGGAGTGTGCGGTGAGTTCTGGGCTGGGAGTGTGGGGTGAGTTCAGGGCTCGGAGTGTGGGATGACTTCAGGGCTGGGAGTGTGGGGTGAGTTCAGTGCTCAGTGTGGGGTGAGTTCACGGCTCAGTGTGTGGTGAGTTCAGGGTTCAGTGTGGGGTGACTTCAGGGCTCAGTGTGGGGTGAGTTCAGGGCTCAGTGTGGGGTGAGCTCAGGGCTCAGTGTGGGTTGAGTTCAGGGCTCGGAGTGTGGGGTGAGTTCAGGGCTGGGAGTGTGGGGTGAGTTCAGGGCTGGGAGTGTGGGCTGAGTTCTGGGTTCAGTGTGCGGTGAGTTCAGGGCTGGGAATGTCGGGTGAGTTCAGGTCTGGGAGTGTGGTGAGAGTTCATGGCTCAGTGTGGGGTGAGTTCAGGGCTCGGAGAGTGGGGTGAGTTCAGGACACAGTGTGGGGTGAGTTCAGGGCTGGGAGTGTGGGGTGAGTTCAGGGTTCAGTGTGGGGTGAGTTCAGGGCTCAGTGTGGGGTGAGTTCAGGGCTCAGTGTGGGTCGAGTTCAGGGCTGGGAGTGTGGGGTGAGTTCAGGGCTCGGAGTGTGGGGAAAGTTCAGGGCAGGGAGTGTGGGGTGAGTTCAGGGCTGGGAGTGTGGGGTGAGTTCAGGGCTGGGAGTGTGGGGTGAGTTTAGGGCTCAGTGTGGGGTGAGTTCAGGGCTCGGAGTGTGGGATGAGTTCAGGGCTCAGTATGGGGTGAGTTCCGGGCTCAGTGTGGGGTGAGTTCAGGGCTGCGAGTGTGGGCTGAGTTCAGGGCTCGGAGTGTGGGGTGAGTTGAGGGCTCAGTGTGGGGTGAGTTCAGGGCTGGGAGTGTGGGGTGAGTTCAGGGTTCAGTGTGGGGTGAGTTCAGGGCTCAGTGTGGAGTAAGTTCAGGGCTCAGTGTGGGGTGAGTTCAGGATACAGTGTTGGGTGAGTTCAGGGCTGGGAGTTTGGGCTGAGTTCAGGGCTCAGTGTGGGGTGAGTTCAGGGCTGGGAGTGTGGGGTGAGTTCAGGGCTGGGAATGTGGGGTGAGTTCTGGGCTGGGAGTGTAGGGTGAGTTCAGGGCTGGGAGGATCGGGTGAGTTCAGGTCTGGGAGTGTGCGGTGAGTTCAGGGCTCAGTGTGGGTTGAGTTCACGGCTGGGAGTGTGGGGTGTGTTCAGGGCTGAGAGTTTGGGGTGAGTTCAGGGCTCAGTGTGGGTTGAGTTCAGGGCTGGGAGTTTGGGGTTAGTTCAGTGCTGGGAGTTTGGGGTGAGTTCAGGGCTGGGAGTGTAGGGTGAGTTCAGGGCTGGGAGGATCGGGTGAGTTCAGGTCTGGGAGTGTGCGGTGAGTTCAGGGCTCAGTGTGGGTTGAGTTCACGGCTGGGAGTGTGGAGTGAGTTCAGGGCTGGGAGTGTGGGGTGAGTTCTAGGCTGTGAGTGTTGGGTGAGTTCAGGGCTGGGAGGATCGGGTGAGTTCAGGTCTGGGAGTGTGCGGTGAGTTCAGGGCTCAGTGTGGGTTGAGTTCACGGCTGGGAGTGTGGGGTGTGTTCAGGGCTCAGTGTGAGGTGGGTTCAGGGCTGGAAGTGTGGGGTGAGTTCAGGGCTTAGTGTGGGGCGAGTTCAGGGCTGGGAGTGTGGGGTGTGTTCAGGGCTGGAAGTTTGGGGTGAGTTCAGGGCTCAGTGTGGGGTGAGTTCAGGGCTCGGAGTGTGGGGTGAGTTCAGGGCTGGGAATGTGCTGTGAGTTCAGGGTTGGGAGTGTGGGGTGAGTTCAGTGCTCAGTGTGGGGTGAGTTCAGGGTTGGGAGTGTGGGGTGAGTTCAGGGCACAGTGTGGGGTGAGTTCAGGGCTGGGAGTGTGGGGTGAGTTCAGGGCACAGTGTGGGGTTAGTTCTGGGCTGGGAGTGTGGGGTGAGTTCAGGGCTCAGTGTGGGGTGAGTTCAGGGCTGGGAGTGTGGGGTGAGTTCAGGGCTCAGTGTGGGGTGAGATCAGGGCTCAGTGTGGGGTGAGTTCAGGGCTCGGAGTTTGTTTTGAGTTCAGGGCTGGGAGTGTGGGGTGATTTCAGGCTTGGGAGTGTGGGGTGAGTTCAGGACTGGGAGTGCTGGGTGAGTTCAGGGCTGGGAGTGTGGAGTGAGTTCAGGGCTGGGAGTGTGGGGTGAGTTCAGGGCACAGTGTGGGGTTAGTTCTGGGCTGGGAGTGTGGGGTGAGTTCAGGGCTCAGTGTGGGGTGAGTTCAGGGCTGGGAGTGTGGGGTGAGTTCAGGGCTCAGTGTGGGGTGAGATCAGGGCTCAGTGTGGGGTGAGTTCAGGGCTCAGAGTTTGTTTTGAGTTCAGGGCTGGGAGTGTGGGGTGATTTCAGGCTTGGGAGTGTGGGGTGAGTTCAGGACTGGGAGTGCTGGGTGAGTTCAGGGCTGGGAGTGTGGGGTGAGTTCAGAGCTCTGTGTGGGGTGAGTTCAGGGCTCAGTGTGGGGTGAGTTCAGGGCTGGGAATGTGGGGTGAGTTCAGGGCTCGGAGTGTGGGGTGAGTTCAGCACTGGGAGTGTGGAGTGAGTTCAGGGCTGGGAGTGTGGGGTGAGTTCAGGGCTGGGAGTGTGGGGTGAGTTCAGGGCTGGGAGTGAGGGTTGAGTTCAGGGCTGGGAGTGTGGGGTGAGTTCAGGGCTCAGCGTGGGGTG
Organism: Squalus acanthias; assembly: GCA_030390025.1. Lineage (NCBI taxonomy): Eukaryota > Metazoa > Chordata > Chondrichthyes > Squaliformes > Squalidae > Squalus > Squalus acanthias. The sequence goes on from JASTWF010001761.1 coordinate 7,249, forward strand.
AGTTCAGGGCTAAGTGTGGGGTGAGTTCAGCGCTCAGTGTGGGGTGAGTTCAGGGCTGAGTGTGGGGTGAGTTCAGGGCTCGGAGTGTGGGGTGAGTTCAGGGTTGGGAGTGTGGGGTGAGTTCAGGGCACAGTGTGGGGCGAGTTCAGGGCTGGGAGTGTGGGGTGAGTTCAGGGCACAGTGTGGGGTTAGTTCAGGGCTGGGAGTGTGGGGTGAGTTCAGGGCTCAGTGTGGGGTGAGTTCAGGGCTGGGAGTGTGGGGTGAGTTCAGGGCTCAGTGTGGGGTGAGTTCAGGGCTCGGAGTTTGTTTTGAGTTCAGGGCTGGGAGTGTGGGGTGAGTTCAGGGCTCAGTGTAGGGTGAGATCAGGGCTCAGTGTGGGGTGAGTTCAGGGCTCGGAGTTTGTTTTGAGTTCAGGGCTGGGAGTGTGGGGTGATTTCAGGCTTGGGAGTGTGGGGTGAGTTCAGGACTGTGAGTGCTGGGTGAGTTCAGGGCTGGGAGTGTGGGGTGAGTTCAGAGCTCTGTGTGGGGTGAGTTCAGGGCTCAGTGTGGGGTGAGTTCAGGGCTCAGTGTGGGGTGAGTTCAGGGCTGGGAGTGTGGGGTGAGTGCAGGGCTCAGTGTGGGGTGAGTTCAGGGCTGGGAGTGTGGGGTGAGTTCAGGGCTGGGAATGTGGGGTGAGTTCAGGGCTCGGAGTGTGGGGTGAGTTCAGGCCTGGGAGTGTGGAGTGAGTTCAGGGCTGGGAGTGTGGGGTGAATTCAGGGCTGGGAGTGTGGGTTGAGTTCAGCACTGGGAGTGTGGAGTGAGTTCAGGGCTGGGAGTGTGGGGTGAGTTCAGGGCTGGGAGTGTGGGGTGAGTTCAGGGCTGGGAGTGCGGGGTGAGTTCAGGGCTGGGAGTGTGGGGTGAGTTCAGGGCTCAGTGTGGGGTGAGTTCAGGGCTCACTGTGGGGTGAGTTGTGGGCTCAGTGTGGGGTGAGTTCAGGGCTCAGTGTGGGTTGAGATCAGGGCTGGGAGTGTGGGGTGAGTTCAGGGCTCAGTGTGGGGTGAGTTCAGGGCTCAGTGTGGGGTGAGTTCAGGGCTCAGTGTGGGTTGAGATAAGGGCTGGTAGTGTGGGGTGAGTTCAGGGCTCAGCGTTGGGTGAGTTCAGGGCTGGGAGTGTCCGGTGAGTTCAGGGCTCAGTGTGGGGTGAGTTCAGGGCTGGGAGTGTGGGGTGAGTTCAGGGCTCAGTGTGGGGTGAGTTCAGGGCTGGGAGTGTGGAGTGAGTTCAGGGCTGGGAATGTGGGGTGAGTTCAGGGCTCAGTGTGGGGTGAGTTCTGGGCTGGGAGTGTGGGGTGAGTTCCGGGCTCAGTGTGGGGTGAGATCAGGGCTGGGAGTGTGGGGTGAGTTCAGGGCTCAGTGTGGGGTGAGTTCAGGGCTGGGAGTGTGGGGTGAGTTCAGGGCTCAGTGCGGGGTGAGTTCAGGGCTCAGTGTGGGGTGAGTTCAGTGCTGGGAGTGTGGGGTGAGTTCAGGGCTGGGATTGTGGGTGGGTTCAGGGCTCAGTGTGGGGTGAGTTCAGGGCTGGGAGTGTGGGGTGAGTTCAAAGCTGGGAGTGTGGGGTGAGTTCTGGGCTTGGATTGTGGGGTGAGTTCAGGGCTGGGAGTGTGGAGTGAGTTTAGGGCTGGGAGTGTGGGGTGAGTTCTGGGCTTGGATTGTGGGGTGTGTTCAGGGCTGGGAGTGTGGCGTGTGTTCAGGGCTGGGAGTGTGCGGTGAGTTCAGGGCTGGGAGTGTGCGGTGAGTTCTGGGCTGGGAGTGTGGGGTGAGTTCAGGGCTCGGAGTGTGGGATGACTTCAGGGCTGGGAGTGTGGGGTGAGTTCAGTGCTCAGTGTGGGGTGAGTTCACGGCTCAGTGTGTGGTGAGTTCAGGGTTCAGTGTGGGGTGACTTCAGGGCTCAGTGTGGGGTGAGTTCAGGGCTCAGTGTGGGGTGAGCTCAGGGCTCAGTGTGGGGTGAGTTCAGGGCTCAGTGTGGGGTGAGTTCAGGGCTCAGTGTGGGGTGAGTTCAGGGCTGGGAGTGTGGGGTGAGTTCAGGGTTAAGTGTGGGGTGAGTTCAGGGCTCAGTGTGGGGTGAGTTCAGGGCTCAGTGCGGGGTGAGTTCAGGGCTGGGAGTGTGGGGTGAGTTCATGGCTCAGTGTGGGGTAAGTTCAGGGCTGGGAGTGTGGGGTGAGTTCATGGCTCAGTGTGGGGTGAGTTCAGGGCTCACTGTGGGGTGAGTTGTGGGCTCAGTGTGGGGTGAGTTCAGGGCTCAGTGTGGGTTGAGATCAGGGCTGGGAGTGTGAAGTGAGTTCAGGGCTCAGTGTGGGGTGAGTTCAGGGCTCAGTGTGGGGTGAGTTCAGGGCTCAGTGTGGGGTGAGATAAGGGCTGGTAGTGTGGGGTGAGTTCAGGGCTCAGCGTTGGGTGAGTTCAGGGCTGGGAGTGTCCGGTGAGTTCAGGGCTCAGTGTGGGGTGAGTTCAGGGCTGGGAGTGTGAGGTGAGTTCAGGGCTGGGAGTGTGGGGTGAGTTCAGGGCTGGGAGTGTGGGGTGAGTTCAGGGCTCAGTGTCGGGTGAGTTCAGGACTGGGAGTGTGGGGTGAGTTCAGGGCTGGGAGTGTGGGGTGAGTTCAGGGCTGGGATTGTGGGGTGAGTTCAGGGCTCAGTGTGGGGTGAGTTCAGGGCTGGGAGTGTGGGGTGAGTTCAGGGCTCAGTGTGGGGTGAGTTCAGGGCTGGGAGTGTGGGGTGAGTTCAGGGCTCGGAGTGTGGGGTGAGTTCTGGGCTGGGAGTGTGGGGTGAGTTCCGGGCTCAGTGTGGGGTGAGATCAGGGCTGGGAGTGTGGGGTGAGTTCAGGGCTCAGTGTGGGGTGAGTTCAGGGCTGGGAGTTTAGGGTGAGTTCAGGGCTCAGTGCGGGGTGAGTTCAGGGCTCAGTGTGGGGTGAGTTCAGTGCTGGGAGTGTGGGGTGAGTTCAGGGCTGGGATTGTGGGTGGGTTCAGGGCTCAGTGTGGGGTGAGTTCAGGGCTGGGAGTGTGGGGTGAGTTCAAAGCTGGGAGTGTGGGGTGAGTTCAGGGCTGAGAGTGTGGGGTGAGTTCAGGGCTGGGAATGTGAGGTGAGTTCAGGGCTGGGAGTGTGGGGTGAGTTCTGGGCTTGGATTGTGGGGTGAGTTCAGGGCTGGGAGTGTGGAGTGAGTTTAGGGCTGGGAGTGTGGGGTGAGTTCTGGGCTTGGATTGTGGGGTGAGTTCAGGGCTGGGAGTGTGGGGTGTTTTCAGGGCTGGGAGTGTGGGGTGAGTTCAGGGCTGGGAGTGTGCGGTGAGTTCAGGGCTGGGAGTGTGCGGTGAGTTCTGGGCTGGGAGTGTGGGGTGCGTTCAGGGCTGGAAGTGTGGGGTGAGTTCAGGGCTGGGAGTGTGGGGTGAGTTCAGGGCTCGGAGTGTGGGATGACTTCAGGGCTGGGAGTGTGGGGTGAGTTCAGTGCTCAGTGTGGGGTGAGTTCACGGCTCAGTGTGTGGTGAGCTCAGGGCTCAGTGTGGGGTGAGTTCAGGGCTCAGTGTGGGGTGAGTTCAGGGCTCAGTGTGGGGTGAGTTCAGGGCTGGGAGTGTGGGGTGAGTTCAGGGCTCAGTGTGGGGTGAGTTCAGGGCTGGGAGTGTGGGGTGAGTTCATGGCTCAGTGTGGGGTAAGTTCAGAGCTGGGAGTGTGGGGTGAGTTCAGGGTTAAGTGTGGGGTGAGTTCAGGGCTCAGTGTGGGGTGAGTTCAGGGCTCAGTGCGGGGTGAGTTCAGGGCTGGGAGTGTGGGGTGAGTTCATGGCTCAGTGTGGGGTAAGTTCAGGGCTGGGAGTGTGGGGTGAGTTCAGGGCTGGGAGTGTGGGGTGAGTTCATGGCTCAGTGTGGGGTAAGTTCAGGGCTGGGAGTGTGGGGTGAGTTCAGGGCAGGGAGTGTGGGGTGAGTTCAGGGCTGGGAGTGTGCGTGAGTTCAGAGCTCAGTGTGGGATGAGTTCAGGGCTGGGAGCGTGGGGTGAGTTCAGGGCTGGGAGATTGGGGTGAGTTCAGGGCTAAGTGTGGGGTGAGTTCAGGGCTGGGAGTGTGGGGTGAGTTCAGGGCTCAGTGTGGGGTGAGTTCAGGGCTCAGTGTGGGGTGATTTCAGGGCTGGGAGTGTGGGGTGAGTTCAGGGCTCAGTGTGGGTTGAGTTCAGGGCTGGGAGCGTGGGGTGAGTTCAGGGCTGGGAGTGTGCGTGAGTTCAGGGCTCAGTGTGGGATGAGTTCAGGGCTGGGAGCGTGGGGTGAGTTCAGGGCTGGGAGATTGGGGTGAGTTCAGGGCTAAGTGTGGGGTGAGTTCAGGGCTGGGAGTGTGGGGTGAGTTCAGGGCTCAGTGTGGGGTGAGTTCAGGGCTCAGTGTGGGGTTAGTTCAGGGCTCAGTGTTGGGTGAGTTCAGTGCTGGGAGTGTGGGGTGAGTTCAGGGCTCAGTGTGGGGTGAGATCAAGGCTCAGTGTGGGGTGAGTTCAGGGCTCGGAGTTTGTTTTGAGTTCAGGGCTGGGAGTGTGGAGTGATTTCAGGCTTGGGAGTGTGGGGTGAGTTCAGGGCTGGGAGTGTTGGGTGAGTTCCGGGCTGGGAGTGTGGGGTGAGTTCAGAGCTCTGTGTGGGGTGAGTTCAGGGTTGGGAGTGTGGGGTGAGTTCAGGGCTTAGTGTGGGGTGAGTTCAGGGCTCACTGTGGGGTGAGTTCAGGGCTCAGTGTGGGGTGAGTTCAGGGCTCAGTGTGGGGTGAGTTCAGGGCTCAGTGTGGGGAGAGTTCAGGGCTGGGAGAGTGGGGTGAGTTCAGGGCTCAGTGTGGGGTGAGTTCAGGGCTCAGTGTCGGGTGAGATCAGGGCTGGGAGTGTCCGGTGAGTTCAGGGCTCAGTGTGGGGTGAGTTTAGGTCTGGGAGTGTGGGGTGAGTTCAGGGCTGGGAGTGTCCGGTGAGTTCAGGGCTCAGTGTGGGGTGAGTTCAGGGCTGGGAGTGTGGGGTGAGTTCTGGGCTGGGAGTGTGGGGTGAGTTCAGGGCTCAGTGTGGGGTGAGTTCAGGGCTCAGTGAGGGGTGTCTTCAGGGCTGGGAGTGTGGGGTGAGTTCAGTGCTGGGAGTGTGGGGTGAGTTCAGGGCTCAGTGTAGGGTGAGTTCAGGGCTCAGTATGGGGTGAGTTCAGGGCTCAGTGTAGGGTGAGTTCAGGGCTCAGTGAGGGGTGTGTTCAGGGCTGGGAGTGTGGGGTGAGTTCAGGGCTCAGTGTGGGTGAGTTCAGGGCTCAGTGTGGGGTGAGTTCAGGGTTCAGTGTGGGGTGAGTTCAGGGCTGGGTGTGTGGGGTGAGTTCAGGGATGGGAGTGTGGGGTGAGTTCAGGGCTGGGAGTGTGGGGTGAGTTCAGGGCTCAGTGTGGGGTGAGTTCAGGGCTGGGAGTGTGGGGTGAGTTCAGGGCTGGGTGTGTGAGGTGAGTTCAGGGCTGGGTGTGTGGGGTGAGTTTAGGGATGGGAGTGTGGGGTGAGTTCAGGGCTGGGTGTGTGGGGTGAGTTCAGGGCTGGGAGTGTGGGGTGAGTTCAGGCCTGGGATTGTGGGGTGAGTTCAGGCCTGGGATTGTGGAGTGAGTTCAGGGCTGGGAGTGTGGGGTGAGTTCAGGGCTCGGAGTGTGGGGTGAGTTCAGGGCTCAGTGTGGGGTGAGTTCAGGGCTGGGAGTGTGGAGTGAGTTAGAAACATAGAAACATAGAAAATAGGTACAGGAGTAGACCATTCGGTCCTTCGAGCCTGCACCGCCATTCAATGCGTTCATGGCTGAACATGCTACCTCAGTACCCCATTCCTGCTTTCTCGCCATACCCCTTGATCCCCTTAGTTGTGAGTGTTATATCTAACTCCCTTTTGAATATATTTAGCGAACTGGCCTCAACAACCTTCTGTGGAAGAGAATTCCATAGATTCACCACTCTCTGGGTGAAGAAGTTCCTCCTCAGCTCAGTCCTAAATGGCTTCCCCTTAATCCTTAGACTGTGACCCCTGGTTCTAGTTTTCCCTACCATTGGGAACATTCTGCCTGCATCTAATTTGTCTAAACCAGTCAGGATTTTAAATGTCTCTATAAGATCCCCCCTCATTCTTCTGAACTCCAGAGGATACAAGTTCAGTTGACCCAATCTTTCTTGATATGTCAGTCCGGCCATCCCAGGAATCAATCTAGTGAACCTTCGCTGCACTCCCTCAATAGCAAGAATGTCCTTCCTTAAGTTAGGAGACCAAAACTGCACACAATACTCCAGGTGTGGCCTCACCAAGGCCCTGTACAACTGTAGCATCACCTCCCTACTCCTGCACTCAAATCCCCTTGCTATGAAGGCCATCATTCCGTTTGCTTTCTTGACTGCCTGCTGCACTTGCATTCCCACCTTCAGTGACTGATGTACCATGACGCCCAGGTCTCGTTGCACGTCCCCTTTCCCTAATCTGCCACCATTCAGGTAATAGTCCGCCTCTCTATTTTTACCACCAAAGTGGATAACCTCACATTTATCCACATTGTACTTCATCTGCCATACATTTGCCCATTCACCCAACCTGTCCAAGTCACTCTGTAGCCTCCTAGCATCCTCCTCATTGTTCACACTGCCTCCCAATTTAGTGTCATCCGCAAATTTGGAGATATTACATTTAATCCCTTCGTCCAAATCATTAATATATAATGTAAACAGCTGGGGTCCCAGCACCGAACCCTGCGGTACCCCGCTGGTCACTGCCTGCCATTCTGAAAAGTACCCATTTACTCCTACTCTTTGTTTCCTGTGTGCCAACCAGTTCTCAATCCACGTCAACACATTACCCCCAATCCCATGTGCTTTAACTTTGCTCACCAATCTCTTGTGTGGGACCTTGTCGAAGGCCTTCTGAAAGTCCAAATACACCACATCTACTGGTTCCCCCCTGTCCACCCTATTGGAAACATCCTCAAAAAATTCCAGAAGATTTGTCAAGCATGATTTCCCTTTCACAAATCCATGCTGACTTGGACCTATCATGTCGCCACTTTCCAAATGGTCTGTTATGACATCTTTAATAATTGCTTCCATCATTTTACCCACGACCGATGTCAGGCTGACCGGTCTATAATTCCCTGCTTTCTCCCTCCCTCCTTTTTTAAAAAGAGGGGTTACATTGGCCACCCTCCACTCCATTGGAACTGATCCAGAGTCTAAGGAATGTTGGAAAATGATCGTCAATGCATCCACTATTTCCAAGGCCACCTCCTTAAGTACTCTGGGATGCAGACCATCAGGCCCCGGGGATTTTTCAGCCTTCAGTCCCATCAATTTCCCCAATACCTTTTCCCGACTAATAAGGATTTCCCTCAGCTGCTCCCTCTTACCAGATCCTCTGACCCCTTTTATTTCCGGCAGGTTGTGTGTGTCCTCCACAGTAAACACCGAACCAAAGTACTTGTTCAATTGATCAGCCATTTCCTTGTTCCCCATTACGACTTCCCCTGTTTCCGACTGCAGGGGACCTACGTTTGTTTTTACTAACCTATTTCTTTTTACATATTTATAGAAGCTTTTGCAGTCCATTTTAATGTTCTCTGCAAGCTTCCTTTCATATTTTATTTTCCCTGCCCTAATCAAACCCTTCGTCCTCCTCTGCTGAGTTTTGAAGTTCTCCCAGTCCCCGGGTTTGCTGCTACTTCTGGCCAATTTGTATGCAACTTCCTTGGTTTTAATACTATCCCTGATTTCCCTTGTTAGCCATGGTTGAGCCACCTTCCCTTTTTTATTTTTACGCCAGACCGGGATGTACAATTGTTGTAGTTCATCCATGCGATCTCTAAATGTCTGCCATTGCCCTTCCACTGATAGCCCCTTAAATATCGCTTGCCAATTTAACCTCGCCAATTCACGCCTCATACCCTCAAAGTTGCCCTTATTTAAGTTCTGGACCATGGTCTCTGACTTAACTGTTTCCTTCTCCATCCTAATGTAGAACTCCACCATACTATGGTCACTCTTCCCCAGGGGGCCTCGTACCACAAGATTGCTGATTAGTCCCTCCTCATTACACAACACCCAGTCCAGGATGGCCTCCCCTCGAGTTGGTTCCTCAACATATTGGTTTAGGAAACCATCCCTTAAACACTCCAGGAAATCCTCCTCCACCGTATTGCTTCCAGTTTGAGTAGCCCAATCTATATGCATATTAAAGTCACCCATGATAACTGCCGTGCCTTTTTTGCACGCACCTCTGATTTCCTGTTTCATACCCTCCCCCACCTCACTACTGCTGTTTGGACTGGGAGTGTGGGATGAGTTCAGGGCTGGGAGTGTGGGGTGAGTTCAGGGCTGGGATTGTGGGGTGAGTTCAGGGCTCAGTGTGGGGTGAGTTCAGGGCTCACTGTGGGGTGAGTTAAGGGCTCAGTGTGGGGTGAGTTCAGGGCTCAGTGTGGGGTGAGATCAGGGCTGGGAGTGTGGGGTGAGTTCAGGGCTCAGTGTGGGGTGAGTTCAGGGCTCACTGTGGGGTGAGTTAAGGGCTCAGTGTGGGGTGAGTTCAGGGCTCAGTGTGGGGTGAGATCAGGGCTGGGAGTGTGGGGTGAGTTCAGGGCTCAGTGTGGGGTGAGTTCAGGGCTCAGTGTGGGGTGAGTTCAGGGCTGGGAGTGTGGGGTGAGTTCAGGGCTCAGTGTGGGGTGAGTTCAGGGCTCAGTGTGGGGTGAGTTCAGGGCTCAGTGTGGGGTGAGTTCAGGGCTCAGTGTGGGGTGAGATCAGGGCTGGGAGTGTGGGGTGAGTTCAGGGCTCAGTGTGGGGTGAGTTCAGGGCTCAGTGTGGGGTGAGTTCAGGGCTCAGTGTGGGGTGAGATCAGGGCTGGGAGTGTGGGGTGAGTTCAGGGCTCAGTGTGGGGTGAGTTCAGGGCTCAGTGTGGGGTGAGTTCAGGGCTCACTGTGGGGTGAGTTAAGGGCTCAGTGTGGGGTGAGTTCAGGGCTCAGTGTGGGGTGAGATCAGGGCTGGGAGTGTGGGGTGAGTTCAGGGCTCAGTGTGGGGTGAGTTCAGGGCTCAGTGTGGGGTGAGTTCAGGGCTCACTGTGGGGTGAGTTAAGGGCTCAGTGTGGGGTGAGTTCAGGGCTCAGTGTGGGGTGAGATCAGGGCTCAGTGTGGGGTGAGTTCAGGGCTCAGTGTGGGGTGAGTTCAGGGCTCAGTGTGGGGTGAGATCAGGGCTGGGAGTGTGGGGTGAGTTCAGGGCTCAGTGTGGGGTGAGTTCAGGGCTCAGTGTGGGGTGAGTTAAGGGCTCAGTGTGGGGTGAGTTCAGGGCTCAGTGTGGGGTGAGATCAGGGCTGGGAGTGTGGGGTGAGTTCAGGGCTCAGTGTGGGGTGAGTTCAGGGCTCAGTGTGGGGTGAGTTCAGGGCTCACTGTGGGGTGAGTTAAGGGCTCAGTGTGGGGTGAGTTCAGGGCTCAGTGTGGGGTGAGTTCAGGGCTCAGTGTGGGGTGAGTTCAGGGCTCAGTGTGGGGTGAGATCAGGGCTCAGTGTGGGGTGAGATCAGGGCTCAGTGTGTGGTTAGTTCAGGGCTCAGTGTGGGGTGAGTTCAGGGCTTTGAGTCTGCTCTCTCAGGTGGACGTAAATGATCCCACGACACTATTACGAAGAAAAGGTAACCTGAGTGAACATAAGAAAATCAGATTATCTGTTCATTATCACATTGCTGTTCGTGGGAGCTTGCTGTGGGATCTTGCTTTGTCCAAAATGGCTGCCTCATTTACTTCATTACAACAGTGACTGTATTTCAATAAGTACTTCATTCACTGTAAAGCGCATTGTGCCATCCTGAGGTTGTGAAAGGTGCTATTTAGATGCAAGTCTTTATTTCGTTCCTCACGGAATATTTTGTGCCTAACACACTCGCCCCGGGCTGTGCCCACAGCGTGTTGCTGTGATGTTACTGATTGCAAAAGTTTGCCTTGAAATAGTGGCCAGTTTGTGCTGTCGGTTTCTGCCCTCTGGGGGCTGGATCGGAACTGCAGACCAAAACACATACGACACTGAACAGGCGAGAGAGGCTGTCAGGGGCAGTCCTGAACCCAAATCTAAAGACTTCAAGGACTGCTCAAAAATCCTTGCAACATTCAGGCCCTCCCTCACAGTGAGGTCAGAAAGCAACTGGTAACTGGTGCAGAGTGCAGGGACTTGTTCCTATCGCTTCCCGTTTCATTATCACAATACAGGAACAGCAAATCATGGAAAACACTCGGGAACAAAGTGTGAGAGAGGCAAAGCACAGCGAGATATGGAGATAAACACAGAGAGGGAGGGAGTGAGAGATAAACCCAGAGAGAAATTGAGCGAGGCAGAGAAAGAGAAACGCGGAGAGAGTGAGTGAGAGAGAGAGAGATAAACCCGGAGAGAGAGAGCGAGGGAGAGAGAGATAAACCCGGAGAGAGAGAGCGAGGGAGAGAGAAATAAACCCAGAGAGAGAGAGTTAGAGAGAGAGATAAACCCGGAGAGAGTGAGTTAGGGAGAGAGAGATAAACCCGGAGAGAGAGAGAGTGAGGGAGAGAAAGATAAACCCGGAGAGACAGAGTGAGGGAGAGAAAGATAAACCTGGAGAGAGAGAGTGAGAGAGAGAGATAAACCCGGAGAGAGAGATAAACCTGGAGAGAGTGAGAGTGAGTGAGTGGGAGAGAGATAAACCCGGAGAGAGAGAGTGAGAGAGAGAGAGATAAACCCGGAGAGAGAGAAAGTGAGTGAGGGAGAGAGAGATAAACCCGGAGAGAGAGAGTGAGGGAGAGAGAGATAAACCCGGAGAGAGAGAAAGTGAGTGAGGGAGAGAGAGATAAACCCGGAGAGAGAGAGTGAGGGAGAGAGAGATAAACCTGGAGAGAGAGAGTGAGAGAGAGAGAGGTAAACCCAGAGAGAGAGAGAGAGAGATAAACCCGGAGAGAGAGAGAGAGAGATAAACCCAGAGAGAGAGAGTGAGAGCGAGAGAGATGAACCCGAAGAGAGTGAGAGAGAGAGAGAGATAAACCCAGAGAGAGAGTGAGAGAGAGAGATAAACCCGGAGAGAGTGAGTGAGAGAGATAAACCCGGAGCGAGAGAGAGGGAGAGAGAGAGATAAACCCGGAGAGAGAGAGTGAGGGAGAGAGAGATAAACCTGGAGAGAGAGAGTGAGAGAGAGAGAGGTAAACCCAGAGAGAGAGAGAGAGAGAGATAAACCCGGAGAGAGAGAGAGAGAGATAAACCCAGAGAGAGAGAGTGAGAGCGAGAGAGATGAACCCGAAGAGAGTGAGAGAGAGAGAGATAAACCCAGAGAGAGAGTGAGAGAGAGAGATAAACCTGGAGAGAGTGAGTGAGAGAGATAAACCCGGAGCGAGAGAGAGGGAGAGAGAGAGAGATAAACCCGGAGAGAGAGAGTGAGAGAGAGAGAGATAAACCCGGAGAGAGAGAGTGAGAGATAAACCCAGAGAGAGAGAGTGAGAGAGAGAGAGATAAACCCAGAGAGAGAGAGTCAGTGAGAGAGAGATAAACCCGGAGAGAGAGAGTGAGAGAGATAGATATACCCGGAGAGAGAGAGTGAGAGAGAGAGATAAACCCGGAGAGAGTGAGTGAGAGAGAGAGATAAACCCGGAGAGAGAGAGTGAGAGAGAGAGAGATAAACCCAGAGAGAGAGAGAGAGAGAGATAAACCCAGAGAGAGAGTGAGAGAGATAGATAAACCCGGAGCGAGAGAGTGAGAGAGAGAGAGATAAACCCGGAGAGAGTGAGTGAGAGAGAGAGAGATAAACCCGGAGAGAGAGAGTGAGAGAGAGAGAGATAAACCCAGAGAGAGAGAGTGAGGGAGAGAGATATAAACCCGGAGAGAGAGAGAGAGATAAACCCAGAGAGAGAGTGAATGAGAGAGAGATAAACCCGGAGAGAGAGAGAGAGAGAGAGAGATAAACCCGGAGAGAGAGAGTGATAGAGAGAGAGAGATAAACCCGGAGAGAGAGAGAGAGAGATAAACCCGGAGAGAGAGAGTGATAGAGAGAGATAAACCCGGAGAGAGAGAGAGAGTGAGAGAGAGATAAACCCAGAGAGAGTGAGAGAGAGAGAGAGATAAACCCGGAGAGAGAGAGTGATAGAGAGAGAGAGATAAACCCGGAGAGAGAGAGAGAGAGAGAGAGAGATGAACCCGGAGAGAGAGAGTGATAGAGAGAGAGAGATAAACCCGGAGAGAGAGAGAGAGTGAGAGAGAGATAAACCCAGAGAGAGTGAGAGAGAGAGAGAGATAAACCCGGAGAGAGAGAGTGATAGAGAGAGAGAGATAAACCCGGAGAGAGAGAGAGAGAGAGATAAACCCGGAGAGAGAGAGTGAGAGAGAGAGAGATAAACCCGGAGAGAGAGAGTGAGAGAGAGAGAGAGATAAACCCGGAGAGAGAGAGTGATAGAGAGAGAGAGATAAACCCGGAGAGAGAGAGAGAGTGAGAGAGAGATAAACCCAGAGAGAGTGAGAGAGAGAGAGAGATAAACCCGGAGAGAGAGAGTGATAGAGAGAGAGAGATAAACCCGGAGAGAGAGAGAGAGAGAGATAAACCCGGAGAGAGAGAGTGAGAGAGAGAGAGATAAACCCGGAGAGAGAGAGTGAGAGAGAGAGAGATAAACCCGGAGAGAGAGAGAGAGTGAGAGATAAACCCCGAGAGAGAGAGTGAGAGAGAGAGAGAGATAAACCCGGATAGAGTGATTGAGAGAGAGATAAACCCGGAGAGAGAGAGTGAGGGAGGGAGAGAAAAACCCGGAGAGAGAGAGTGAGGGAGAGAGAGATAAAGCCGGAGAGAGAGAGAGAGAGAGAATTAAACCCGGAGAGAGCGAGTGAGGGAGTGAGAGATAAACCCGGAGGGAGAGAGTGAGAGAGAGATAAACCCGGAGAGAGAGAGTGAGAGAGAGAGAGATAAACCCGGAGAGAGAGAGAGAGTGAGAGAGATAAACCTGGAGAGAGAGAGTGAGGGAGGGAGAGATAAACCAAGAGGGAGAGGGAGAGCGCGTGTGGGAGAGAGAGATTAACACTGAGGGAGGAGAGAGCGTGTGGGAGAGAGAGATAAACACTGAGGGAGAGAGTGTGTGGGAGAGAGAGATAAACACTGAGAGGAGAGAGCGTGTGGGAGAGAGAGATAAACACTGAGGGAGGAGAGAGCGTGTGGGAGAGAGAGATAAACACTGAGAGGAGAGAGTGTGTGGGAGAGAGAGATAAACACTGAGAGGAGAGAATGTGTGGGAGAGAGAGATAAACACTGAGAGGAGAGAGAGTGAGAGAGAGAGAGATAAACACTGAGAGGAGAGAGCATGTGGGAGAGAGAGATAAACACTGAGAGGAGAGAGCGTGTGGGAGAGAGAGATAAACACTGAGGGAGGAGAGAGCGTGTGGGAGAGAGAGATAAACACTGAGGGAGGAGAGAGCATGTGGGAGAGAGAGATAAACACTGAGAGGAGAGAGCGTGTGGGAGAGAGAGATAAACACTGAGAGGAGAGAGCGTGTGGGAGAGAGAGATAAACACTGAGAGGAGAGAGTGTGTGGGAGAGAGAGATAAACACTGAGGGAGAGAGTGTGTGGGAGAGAGAGATAAACACTGAGAGGAGAGAGCGTGTGGGAGAGAGAGATAAACACTGAGAGGAGAGAGCGTGTGGGAGAGAGAGATAAACACTGAGGGAGAGAGTGTGTGGGAGAGAGAGATAAACACTGAGAGGAGAGAGCGTGTGGGAGAGAGAGATAAACACTGAGGGAGAGAGTGTGTGGGAGAGAGAGATAAACACTGAGAGGAGAGAGCGTGTGGGAGAGAGAGATAAACACTGAGGGAGGAGAGAGCGTGTGGGAGAGAGAGATAAACACTGAGAGGAGAGAGCGTGTGGGAGAGAGAGATAAACACTGAGAGGAGAGAGCGTGTGGGAGAGAGAGATAAACACTGAGAGGAGAGAGTGTGTGGGAGAGAGAGATAAACACTGAGGGAGAGAGTGTGTGGGAGAGAGAGATAAACACTGAGAGGAGAGAGCGTGTGGGAGAGAGAGATAAACACTGAGAGGAGAGAGCGTGTGGGAGAGAGAGATAAACACTGAGAGGAGAGAGCGTGTGGGAGAGAGAGATAAACACTGAGAGGAGAGAGCGTGTGGGAGAGAGAGATAAACACTGAGGGAGAGGGAGAGAGCGTGTGGGAGAGAGAGATAAACACTGAGAGGAGAGAGCGTGTGGGAGAGAGAGATAAACACTGAGAGGAGAGAGAGTGAGAGAGAGAGAGATAAACACTGAGGGAGGAGAGAGCGTGTGGGAGAGAGATAAACACTGAGGGTGAGAGTGCGTGAGAGAGATAAACCCGGAGGGAGAGAGCATGTGGGAGAGAGAGATAAACACGGAGAGAGAGGGAGAGAGTGATAAACCCGGAGAGAGGGAAGAGCATGTGGGAGAGAGAGATAAACCCTGAGAGAGAGAAGTGTGGGGAGAGAGAGATAAACACTGAGGGAGAGGAGAGAGTGGGGAGAGAGAGATAAACACGGAGAGAGAGAGTGTGTGCGAGGGAGGGAGAGATAAACACTGAGGAGGAGAGAGCGTGTGAGCGAGATAAACCTGGAGAGGAGAGAGAGTGGAAGGAGAGATAAACACGAGGGAGAGGGAGAGGCGTGTGGGAGAGAGAGATTAACACTGGGAGGAGAGAGCGTGTGGGAGAGAGAGATAAACACTGAGGAGGAGAGAGCGTGTGGGAGAGAGAGATAAACACTGAGAGGAGAGAGCGTGTGGGAGAGAGAGATAAACACTGAGGGAGGAGAGAGCGTGTGGGAGAGAGAGATAAACACTGAGAGGAGAGAGCGTGTGGGAGAGAGAGATAAACACTGAGGAGGAGAGAGCGTGTGGGAGAGAGATAAACACTGAGGGAGAGGAGAGAGCGTGTGGGAGAGAGAGATAAACACTGAGAGGAGAGAGCGTGTGGGAGAGAGAGATAAACACTGAGAGGAGAGAGCGTGTGGGAGAGAGAGATAAACACTGAGGGAGGAGAGAGCGTGTGGGAGAGAGAGATAAACACTGAGGGAGAGGGAGAGAGCGTGTGGGAGAGAGAGATAAACACTGAGAGGAGAGAGCGTGTGGGAGAGAGAGATAAACACTGAGGGAGGAGAGAGCGTGTGGGAGAGAGATAAACACTGAGGGAGAGGGAGAGAGCGTGTGGGAGAGAGAGATAAACACTGAGAGGAGAGAGCGTGTGGGAGAGAGAGATAAACACTGAGAGGAGAGAGCGTGTGGGAGAGAGAGATAAACACTGAGAGGAGAGAGAGCGTGTGGGAGAGAGAGATAAACACTGAGGGAGAGGGAGAGAGCGTGTGGGAGAGAGAGATAAACACTGAGGGTGGAGAGAGCGTGTGGGAGAGAGAGATAAACACTGAGGGAGAGAGTGTGTGGGAGAGAGAGATAAACACTGAGGGAGAGAGCGTGTGGGAGAGAGAGATAAACACTGAGAGGAGAGAGAGTGAGAGAGAGAGATAAACACTGAGGGTGGAGAGAGCGTGTGGGAGAGAGAGATAAACACTGAGGGAGAGGGAGAGAGCATGTGGGAGAGAGAGATAAACACTGAGGGAGAGGGAGAGAGCGTGTGGGAGAGAGAGATAAACACTGAGAGGAGAGAGCGTGTGGGAGAGAGAGATAAACACTGAGAGGAGAGAGCGTGTGGGAGAGAGAGATAAACACTGAGAGGAGAGAGCGTGTGGGAGAGAGAGATAAACACTGAGAGGAGAGAGAGCGTGTGGGAGAGAGAGATAAACACTGAGGGAGAGGGAGAGAGCGTGTGGAAGAGAGAGATAAACACTGAGGGAGGAGAGAGCGTGTGGGAGAGAGATAAACACTGAGGGTGGAGAGAGCGTGTGGGAGAGAGAGATAAACACTGAGAGGAGAGAGCGTGTGGGAGAGAGAGATAAACACTGAGAGGAGAGAGAGTGAGAGAGAGAGATAAACACTGAGGGAGGAGAGAGCGTGTGGAAGAGAGATAAACACTGAGAGGAGAGAGCGTGTGGGAGAGAGAGATAAACACTGAGAGGAGAGAGCGTGTGGGAGAGAGAGATAAACACTGAGAGGAGAGAGCGTGTGGGAGAGAGAGATAAACACTGAGAGGAGAGAGCGTGTGGGAGAGAGATAAACACTGAGGGAGGAGAGAGCGTGTGGGAGAGAGAGATAAACACTGAGAGGAGAGAGAGTGAGAGAGAGAGAGATAAACACTGAGAGGAGAGAGCGTGTGGAAGAGAGAGATAAACACTGAGGGTGGAGAGAGCGTGTGGGAGAGAGAGATAAACACTGAGAGGAGAGAGCGTGTGGGAGAGAGAGATAAACACTGAGGGAGAGAGTGTGTGGGAGAGAGAGATAAACACTGAGGGAGAGGGAGAGAGCGTGTGGGAGAGAGAGATAAACACTGAGGGAGAGGGAGAGAGCGTGTGGGAGAGAGAGATAAACACTGAGAGGAGAGAGCGTGTGGGAGAGAGAGATAAACACTGAGGGAGGAGAGAGTGTGTGGGAGAGAGAGATAAACACTGAGAGGGAGAGAGAGTGAGAGAGAGATAAACACTGAGAGGAGAGAGAGTGAGAGAGAGAGATAAACACTGAGGGTGGAGAGAGCGTGTGGGAGAGAGAGATAAACACTGAGAGGAGAGAGAGTGAGAGAGAGATAAACACTGAGAGGAGAGAGAGTGAGAGAGAGAGATAAACACTGAGGGTGGAGAGAGCGTGTGGGAGAGAGAGATAAACACTGAGAGGAGAGAGTGTGTGGAAGAGAGATAAACACTGAGGGAGGAGAGAGCGTGTGGGAGAGAGAGATAAACACTGAGAGGAGAGAGTGTGTGGAAGAGAGATAAACACTGAGGGAGGAGAGAGCATGTGGGAGAGAGAGATAAACACTGAGAGGAGAGAGCGTGTGGAAGAGAGATAAACACTGAGGGAGGAGAGAGCGTGTGGGAGAGAGAGATAAACACTGAGAGGAGAGAGCGTGTGGAAGAGAGAGATAAACTCTGAGGGAGGAGAGAGCGTGTGGGAGAGAGTGCGATAAGCGCAGAATAGTCGCAAAAAACTTCCCTGAATATGATTTCCAATCAAAAGCGAATTGAATATATAATTAAATGTTAATAATATGCAGAGCAATGTGGTAAGTGCAGGGGAGTGGGACTAATTGGGTAACTCTTTCAAAGAGCTTGCACAGGTACAATGGGCTGAATGGCCTCCTTCTGTGCTGTAAAATACGATGCTATGATTCTTATAATGTGGAGATGTCGGTGTTGGACTGGGGTGGACCAAAATGAGAAGTTGCACAACACCAGGTTTTTGTCCAACAGTTTTATTTAAAATTACGAGCTTTCGGAGCGGCTGCTCCTTCTTCAGGTGGAGGTGACGAAGGAGCAGCAGCTCCGAAAGCTCGTAATTTTAAATAAAACTGTTGGACTATAACCTGGTGTTATGCGACTTCTCATGATTCTTATAAACCCAGTTCAATTCCAGATTATTCCCATTAAAGGTTCCAGTTCATTGTGAGATGTCCCCTGCACAGATAGCAGACCACAAATTACAATTTTTCTAATGCAATCCCAGATGAACCTCAGCACTGATCCCAGTTCAATTCCCGAATAACTACAGTGTAGATCAAAGAATACTCCCAGTACAATCCCAGTGTTAACAAAAAATATTCCAGTTCAATCCGGTTGTGAACCAATATAGAAGCCAGGACAAAGCTCCCTCTACACTGTCCCATCAAACACTCCCAGGGCAGGTACAGCATGGGGTTAGATACAGAGTAAAGCTCCCTCTACACTGTCCCATCAAACACTCCCAGGGCAGGTACAGCATGGGTTAGATACAGAGTAAAGCTCCCTCTACACTGTCCCATCACACACTCCCAGGGCAGGTACAGCACGGTGTTAGATACAGAGTAAAGCTCCCTCTACACTGTCCCATCAAACACTCCCAGGGCAGGTACAGCACGGTGTTAGATACAGAGTAAAGCTCCCTCTACACTGTCCCATCAAACACTCCCAGGGCAGGTACAGCATGGGGTTAGATACAGAGTAAAGCTCCCTCTACACTGTCCCATCAAACACTCCCAGGGCAGGTACAGCATGGGTTAGATACAGAGTAAAGCTCCCTCTACACTGTCCCATCAAACACTCCCAGGGCAGGTACAGCACGGGTTAGATACAGAGTAAAGATCCCTCAACACTGTCCCATCAAACACTCCCAGGGCAGGTACAGCACGGGGTTAGATACAGAGTAAAGCTCCCTCTACACTGTCCCATCAAACACTCCCAGGGCAGGTACAGCACGGGTTAGATACAGAGTAAAGATCCCTCAACACTGTCCCATCAAACACTCCCAGGGCAGGTACAGCACAGGTTAGATAGAGAGTAAAGCTCCCTCTACACTGTCCCATCAAACACTCCCAGGGCAGGTACAGCACGGGGTTAGATACAGAGTAAAGCTCCCTCTACATTGTCCCATCAAACACTCCCAGGGCAGGTACAGCACGGGTTAGATACAAAGTAAAGCTCCCTCTACACTGTCCCATCAAACACTCTCAGGTCTAGTTGGCTGAAAGCTGCACTATAAGCTACCTAAGGCCAACTATGAATTGCTTGACATGAGAATGTGCATCCCGGGTTGAAGGAGGAGTTAGCCCGTCAGCTGCAGTGTGACTCAGGTGGCGCAGGCTGTGTATGTAAAACTGAAAGGAAATCGGAGATCACCACGGAATGTGTCACGTGACAGGATCCCGTGCTCTTCACACATTGCGAAAAGCTACACCATGCAAGGACATCTGCTGTGCCCCAGGCACTTCGTGCTTCAGCTCAGCTGAGGGTGCTTGGAGGCAGGAGGCTGCTTTTGTGGTAAGTCATTTGAAACAATTATCCATTCACCACCCATGGCTGCAGTGTGTGCTGTCGCCAGGAAGCATTCCAGCAACTCGCCAAGGCTTGTTTGACAGCGACCCCTCCAGCCCACTCTCCCCACCACTGGCGCACCGTGACTGCAGTGTATACTATCTGCAATGAATTACATCGAATTTACAGCACAGAAACAGGCCATTTGGCCCAACTGGTCGATGCCAGTGTTCCTACTCCACACCAGCCTCCTCCCAACTGACGTCATCTCACCCTATCCTTCTTTAACCTTCTATTCCTTGCCCCGTAATGTACTTATCCAGCCTCCCCTGAAATGCATCTATGCTATTCGCCTCAACTACTCCAAGTTCCACATTCTAACCACGCTACAGGGTGCACTGCAGCAACTCACCACGGCTTCTTCGGCAGCACCTCCCAAACCCGCGACCTCTGCCACCTAGAAGGGCAGCAAGTGCATGGGAACACCACCACCTGCACATTCCCCTCCAAGTCACACACCATCCTGACTTGGAAATATATCGGCCGATCCTCTATCGTCGCTGGGTCAAAATCCTGGAACTCCCTCCCTAACAGCACTGTGGGAGTACCTTCACCACACGGACTGCAGCGGTTCCAGAAGGCGGCTCACCACCACCTTCTCGAGGGCAACTAGGGATGGGCAATAAATGCTGGCCTTGCCAGTGACACCCACATCCGGAGAATGAATTTAACAGCCCCACATACTCATGCAGTGAATGTTGCTGTTGGAGGCGTAAGGTGAAATTCCTTCTTAGTTTTCGCTCCATCTGTTCAGTTCTTTCATCCCATGTGAATACACTTTGGACAAGCTAACTGCAAACCAGAGCGTTTCACTGCTTCACAGTAGGGGCGATGAGCAAAGCATTCTCCCGCCCATTTGGTTTTCCGAGGTCACAAAGACCAATCCTTGTGAACTTGGGTCACCAACCCTCCAGGATTGTCCTGGAGCCTCCAGGAATTAAAGGTTTCTCTCCCAGACACTGCTGCCAGCACAAAACCCGGGAGAAAAATCAGAGGGAACATTAGAAAAAATGGTGTGTGATTGCTTTCACTTCCTTTGAACACTTATTTATTAGTTATATAAATATTGGAGGTGGGCTAGATAAAAAGGCGAAACAGCGTGACACAGCGATTTACTTGTACTTCCTGCAATTTAGTATACTGTATTCGCTGCTCACGATGCGGTCTCCTCTACATTGGGGAGACCAAACGCAGATTGGGCGATCGCTTTACAGAACACCTCCGCTCAGTCTGCAAGGGTGACCCCGAGCTTCCAGTCGCCTGTCACTTTAATTCTCCGCTCCACTCTGATCTCTCCGTCCTCGGCCTCCTACACTGTTCCAATGAAGCTCAACGTAAGCTCGAGGAACAGCACCTCATCTTTCCATTAGGCACTTTACAGCCTTCTGGACTCAACACCGAGTTCTACAAATTCAGACCATAAACTCTGCCCCTATTTTTTCAGATGGCAGCTGTTGATGATTCTGCCGTTCCCGTTTACACCTCCTCTAGACCCATCTTTTTGTTTCTTTACTTGTCCCATTACCATCTCCTTTTGCCTCGCACCATCATCCCTTTTGTCTTTTAATCTCTCCTGCCTTCCACCCTATCACAGACCTTCTCTTTTGTTCTTTCCTCCCCCTCCCCCCTATTCCTGCCTCTGTACTTGCTTAAAAACCTGTTACATCTCTAACTTTTTCCAGTTCTGATGAAAGGTCACCGACCTGAAACGTTAACTCTGTTTCTCTCTGTGCAGATGCTGCCTGACCAGCTGAGTATTTCCAGCATTTTCTGTTTTTATTTCAGATTTCCAGCATCCGCAGTATTTTGCTTTTGTATTAGATAAAAAGGCTGTTTGACGGACAGACAAGCATCATCCAATCAGGTCATTGAGAGCGTGTTTGCTTTTGAATTGGCCGTGGGAAGGCGAGTCACTGCAATGATTGGTGTGTCAAGCGACCAATGGCGGGAGTGCAGGGTGGGGTGGTTGGAGGTAGAAGGTCATCTAGCCCCCACAGGAATACGTCCAACCAGAGTTGGCAATCGTATTGTGAACCGAGCCCCCGCCCTCCCCCACCCCCTAAGTGAGCCAGGTCTACTCCCGGAGCCAAGACCCGCTCCCCTCCACGACAACAGGCCCTCCCAGCACATCTCTAACAGCCACCTCCAAGAAGGTTTCTCCTGCCTGTGGTGCAGTGCAGCTTCCCTTTGAACATGTGATCGGAACATCGGAACTGGAGTCAGCCATTCAGCCCCTCGACTCTGTTCATTTAGGTCGTGACTGATCTGTACCTTAACTCCATTTACCTGCCTTGGTTCAGTAACCCTTAATACCCTGTGTGTCAGCTGTGGCTCAGTTGGAAGCACCCTCGCCTCTGAGTCAGAAGGTTGTGGGTTCACAGTCCCACTCCAGAGACTTGAACACATAATCCAGGCTGTCACTCCCAGTGCAGTACTGGGGGAGTGTGGCACAGTTGGAGCTGATGTCTTTTGGATGAGATGTTAAACCGAGGCCCCATCTGCTCCATCAGATCCCATAGCACTATTTTGAAGAAGAGCAGGGGAGTTATACCCGGTGTCCTGGCCAATATTTACCCCTCAATCAACATCACTAAAACAGATTAACTGGTCATGAATACATTGCTGTTTGTGGGATCTTGCTGTGCGCAAATTGGCTGCCATGTTTCCTACATCACAACAGTGACTACACTCCAAAAAGTACTTCATTGGCTGTAAAGCACTTTGGGATGTCCGGTGGTCGTGAAAGGTGCTATAGAAATGCAAGTCTATCTATCTATCTTGCTTAACAAAAATCTATCAATCTCAGTTTCAAAATTTTCAAACCACCCCAGCCTCAGAAACCTTTTTCAGGGCTAGAGTTCCAGATTTCCATTGCCCTTCGTGTGAAGCACAGTGGTTATGTTACTGGACTAGTAATCGCAGAGGTCTGAGATTAATGATTTGGGGATGTGAGTTCAAATCCCACGGCAGCAGGTGGGGAATGTTAATGAAATAAAATCTGGAATTTAAAAAAAAGCTAGTATCAGTAAAAACCCACCTGGTTCATCTGAATGAATAAAAAAAGACCCTGGATGACCCAGCTCTAATTTTAAGGTTATGGCCCCTTGTTGTGTACTTCCCCACCAGACGCGTGGGAACACCACCACCAACATTTATTGGCCATCCCTAACTCACAGGATGTGGCGTCGCTGGTAAGGCATTTATTGCCCATCCCGAGTTGCCCTTGGGAAGGTGGTGGTGGGCCACGTGTGGGGAAGGTACTCCCACAGTGCTGTTAGGTAGGATTTTGACCCAGCGACGATGAAGGAACGACGATATATTTCCAAGTCAGGCTGGTGTGTGACTTGGAGGGGAACTTGGGGGTGATGGTCTTCCCATGCTCCTGCTGCCCTTGACCTTCAGGGGTGGGCAATTATTTGGGCTGGAGGGCCACTTAACAAGTTTTTGGTGAGCTGTTGAGGGCTGCAGACATAAAATGAATTGTGTTAACAACAGCTATCATTAAAATTTGTTATGGCATTTATTGTATAAAGAACGTTTCATGTCGTTTCCACACTTAATCAACATAACAACACTTATTAACATGCTAACAAACATGATGCAGGTTTACCCAAAACTGAACCAACCCCAGCGAGTCCCAAATCGCATGGAAATACTGTACCCAGAGAGACGCTTTTGCTAGCCACATGTGCCTTGGGACGTTTTACTAGGTTTAAAGGCGCTATTTAAATACAAGTTGTTGTTGTAGCTTCAGCTGGATAACAATGATAACCCAACTACTGTTGGTACCAACTACAGCATAGAATCAGAGAATCACAGTCATTTACGGCACAGAAGGAGGCCAGTCGGCCCATCGTGTCCGCAACAGCCGACAAAGAGCCACCCAGCCTAATCCCACTTCCCAGCTCTTGGTCCGTAGCCCTGCAGGTTACGGCACTTCAAGTGCGTATCCAAGTACATGGAATACTTCATGTAACCCCAGGCAGTCTGACGCATCTCCAGTATCCATAGGATCCATTTTTTAGCTTCTTGTCTTTTGTTGTCTGTCTGTAATAATTCAAGGTCACACCTGGCCTGTGAGAACTGCCTGAATCAGCCTGTTTCGCAGTGGTGAGGTCCTTGACTTACCTCCTGAATAATAATAGGACACACTTTTCTGAGTGGCTCAATTTTCCAATGAAGCAGGTCACAAAACACTTGGCCATCATCCACTTACTTCACTGCTTCTTACCACACCTCCCAGAAACTTCAACGCGCCTAAATCTCAGATCCATGCTCCCGTCCCCCATTTGCAAGTGTGCGGTAAATGTATGCGATTTGTGTATATTTTTTGTGCATGCACAAGTTGCCGTGTTTTTTTTAAATCACAAGATTTAGGCATTCCATTCAAAAGCACTGCGCGGGCTGGATTGAATCAGTTGGTGGGCTGGATACGGCCCACGGGCCATATTTTGCCCACCACTGTTCCAGGTGGTAGAGGTCGCGGGTTGGGGAGGTCCTATTGAAGGAGCCTTGGCGAGTTGCTGCAGTGCATCTTGTAGATGGTACACACTGCAGCCACGGTGCACCGGTGGTGGAGGGAGTGAATGTTTAAGGTGGTAGATGGGGTGCCAATCAAACGGGCTGCTTTGTCCTGGATGGTGTCGAGCTTCTTGAATGTTGTTGCAACTGCCCTCATTCAGGCAAGTGGGGAGTATTCCATCACACTCCTTACTTATGCCTTGTAGATGGTGGAAAGGCTTTGGGGAGTCAGGAGGTGAGTCACTCACCTCAGAATACCCAGCCTCTGACCTGATCTCGTACCCACAGTATTTAAGTGGCTGGTCTACTGGAGTTTTTTGAGGATGTAACTGATAGATTAGATAAGGGAGAACCAGTAGATGTGGTGTATTTGGACTTTCAGAAGGCTTTCGATAAGGTTCCGCATAAGAGATTAGCGTGCAAAGTTAAAGCACATGGGATTGGGGGTAAGGTACTGACTTGGATAGAGAACTGGTTGGCAGACAGGAAGCAAAGAGTTGGAATAAACGGGTCTTTTTCCAAGTGGCAGGCAGTGACTAGTGGGATACCGCAGGGATCGGTGCTAGGACCCCAGCTATTCACAATATATATAAATGATCTAGACGAGGGAACTAGATGTAATATCTCCAAGTTTGCAGACTGCACAAAGCTGGGTGGGCGTGTGTGCTGTGAGGAGGATGCAGAGAAACTCCAGTATGATTTGGACAGGTTGGGTGATTGGGCAGATGCATGGCAGATGCAGTATAATGTGGATAAATGCGAGGTTATCCACTTTGGTGGCAAAAACAGGAAGGCAGATTATTATCTGAATGGCAATAGATTGGGAGAAGGGGAAGTGCAACGAGACCTGGGTGTCCTTGTGCACCAGTCGCTGAAGGTAAGCATGCAGGTGCAGCAGGCGGTTAAGAAGGCAAATGGTATGTTGGCCTTCTTAGCGAGAGGATTCGAGTACAGGAGCAAGGATGTCTTGCTGCAGTTGTACAGGGCCTTGGTGAGACCACACCTTGAGTACTGTGTGCAGTTTTGGTCGCCTTATCTGAGGAAGGATGTTCTTGCCATGGAGAGAGTGCAGCGAAGATTCACCAGACTGATACCTGGGATGGCAGGAATGACGTATGAAGAGAGATTGGGTCGATTGGGCTTGTATTCGCTAGAGTTTAGAAGAATGTGAGGGGATCTCATTGAAACTTATAAAATTCTAACAGGACGAGACAGACTAGATGCAGGAAGGATGTTCCCGATGGCGGGGGAGTCCAGAACCAGGGGTCACAGTCTAAAGATAAGAGGTAAGCCATTTAGGACTGAGATGAGGAGGAATTTCTTCACCCAGAGAGTGGTGAACCTGTGGAATTCTCTACCACAGTAGACAGTTGAATCCAATTAATTAAATATATTTAAGAAGGGGATAGATATATTTCTTAAGGCTAAGGGGATCAAGGGATATGGGGAGAAAGCAGGGACAGGGCACTGAATTTGGAAGATCAGCCATGATCTCACTGAATGGCGGAACAGGCTCGAGGGGCTGAATGGCCTCCTCCTGTTCCTATGTTCCTAAGTTCTGGTTAATGGTGACCCTCAGGATGTTGATGTTAGGGGATTCAACTATGTAATTCCATTGAATGTCAAGGGGAGGTGGTTAGACACTCACTTGTTTGGTGCGAATGTCACTTGCCATTTATCAGCCCAAGTCTGGATGTTGTTGCCAGCCCGCCCTTTCCCTCAGGTACGAACAGACCTGTTGGGGCCTGAGACACCTCGTCAAGTCCAGAGATCACGTCCCCCCAGCTCGCCCCCCGCCATCGGGATTGCTCCCTCGGGTGGCCTCCAGCACTGGCCCTGGAGGGTACCAGAATTGCAGTGGAGTTGATAAGTTTCTGCGCCAATTCTGGGCACATCTCAGGCACCCAAGGGAGAAATATTTCAGCTCCTGTTACCAAGGGGTAAATTCTACAGTAATCAACCCACTGTTCGGAGTCCAGCATCTTCCCCAGCCTGAACCACTTTCTGCTCCCCAAGTTGCCCACTTGTCCCCTCCTGAAGGCCAGTACCCCTCACCCCACTGCGGTTTCCAGTCTCCAGTCCCACTCAGGGCAGCGGAAGGAAACAAGGCAGTCAATATCTGCACAGCAAGATCCCACAAACTGCAATGTGATAATAACCAGATAATCTGTTTAATGATGTTGGTTGAGGGACAAACATTGGCCAGGTAGAAGTCCTTTTCTCTTCTATGAAATAGTGCCGTGGGATCTTTTACATCCACCTGAAAGGGCAGATGGGGCCTCAGTTTAACATCTCATCTGAAAGATGGCACCTCTGACAAAGCAGCGTTCTCTCAGGACTGCCCCTCCGACAGTGCATCCCTCCCTCAGTACTGCCCCTCCGACTGTGTAGCACTCCCTCAGTACTGCCTCTCTGACAGTGCAGCACTCCCTCAGTACTGCCCCTCCGACAGTGTAGCACTCCCTCAGTACTGCCCCTCCGACAATGCAGCCTCCCTCAGTACTGCCCCCTGACAGTGCAGCCTCCCTCAGTACTGCCCTTCTGACAGTGCAGCGCTCCCTCAGTACTGCCCCTCCGACAGTGCAGCACTCCCTCAGTACTGCCCCTCCGACAACGCAGCACTCCCTCAGTACTGCTCCTCCGACAGTACAGCGTGCCCTCAGCACTGCCCCTCTGACAGTGCAGCGCTCCCTCAGTACTGTCCCTCTGACAGTGCAGCGTTCCCTCAGTACTGCCCCTCCGACAATGCAGCCTCCCTCAGTACTGCCCCTCCGACAATGCAGCCTCCCTCAGTACTGCCCTTCTGACAGTGCAGCGCTCCCTCAGTACTGCCCCTCCGACAGTGCAGCACTCCCTCAGTACTGCCCCTCCGACAACGCAGCACTCCCTCAGTACTGCTCCTCCGACAGTACAGCGTGCCCTCAGCACTGCCCCTCTGACAGTGCAGCGCTCCCTCAGTACTGTCCCTCTGACAGTGCAGCGTTCCCTCAGTACTGACCCTCCGACAGTGCAGCGCTTCCTCAGTACTGAAGTATCAGCCTAGATTTTGTACTCAAGTCTCTGGAGTGGGATTTTAACACACGACCTGTTGACTCAGAGATCATTATCGCATTATCTCATTGGAGTTTGTGAGAGCCTGCTGTACGCAAATGGGCTGCCACATTTCCTATATTACAACAGTGACTACACTTCTAAAAGTATTTAATTGGCTGTGAAGCGCATTGGGACTTCTTGAGGTCATGAAAGGTGCTATAGAAATGCAAGTTTCCTTGCACGACCTACACCATCGTCCTCCTCACTGGGTTCAAATCAAAACTTATCACACTCTCACCATAATCCATTCTTTCCAAGGAACCTCCAAGCGTGGAACTTCTCCCCTCCCTCAGTCTCCCCTCCCTCAGTCTCCCCTCCCTCCCTCAGTCTCCCCTCCCTCCCTCAGTCTCCCCTCCCTCAGTCTCCCCTCCCTCCCTCAGTCTCCCCTCCCTCCCTCCCTCAGTCTCCCCTCCCTCAGTCTCCCTCCCTCAGTCTCCCCTCCCTCAGTCTCCCCTCCCTCAGTCTCCCCTCCCTCCCTCAGTCTCCCCTCCCTCAGTCTCCCCTCCCTCCCTCAGTCTCCCCTCCCTCAGTCTCCCCTCCCTCCCTCAGTCTCCCCTCCCTCAGTCTCCCCTCCCTCCCTCAGTCTCCCCTCCCTCCCTCAGTCTCCCCTCCCTCAGTCTCCCCTCCCTCCCTCAGTCTCCCCTCCCTCCCTCCCTCAGTCTCCCCTCCCTCAGTCTCCCTCCCTCAGCCTCCCCTCCCTCAGTCTCCCCTCCCTCAGTCTCCCTCCCTCAGCCTCCCCTCCCTCAGTCTCCCTCCCTCAGCCTCCCCTCACTCAGTCTCCCTCCCTCAGCCTCCCCTCCCTCAGTCTCCCCTCCCTCAGCCTCCCCTCCCTCAGTCTCCCCTCCCTCAGCCTCCCCTCCCTCAGTCTCCCCTCCCTCCCTCAGTCTCCCCTCCCTCCCTCAGTCTCCCCTCCCTCAGTCTCCCTCCCTCAGCCTCCCCTCCCTCAGTCTCCCCTCCCTCAGCCTCCCCTCCCTCAGTCTCCCTCCCTCAGCCTCCCCTCCCTCAGTCTCCCTCCCTCAGCCTCCCCTACTCAGTCTCCCTCCCTCAGTCTCCCTCCCTCAGTCTCCCTCCCTCAGCCTCCCCTCCCTCAGTCTCCCCTCCCTCAGCCTCCCCTCCCTCAGCTTCCCCTCCCTCAGTCTCCCTCCCTCAGCCTCCCCTCCATCAGTCTCCCTCCCTCAGCCTCCCCTCCCTCAGTCTCCCTCCCTCAGCCTCCCCTCCCTCAGTCTCCCTCCCTCAGCCTCCCCTCCCTCAGTCTCCCTCCCTCAGCCTCCCCTCCCTCAGTCTCCCTCCCTCAGCCTCCCCTCCATCAGTCTCCCTCCCTCAGCCTCCCCTCCCTCAGCCTCCCCTCCCTCAGTCTCCCTCCCTCAGCCTCCCCTCCCTCAGCCTCCCCTCCCTCAGTCTCCCCTTCCTCAGTCTCCCCTTCCTCCTACAGTCTCTGAGCTTGACATCAATGCACCGACACTATCTGGTTGATCTGGTCTTCTCTCCTACTCTTTCCCTCCCCTGCACTCCGGACACTGACCCTTCTTCTTGGCTTTTCAATGAAACAGTTGTATTCGGCTGCCGCGTTAGGATGGGCTGTGTTTTCACCGTGTCAAGTCATATCTACACCAAATATTGAGGACGACCAGTGAGAGGTCAGCAATGGTCTGGATTTCTTCCCCAAACAGCACTAAGTTGCACTTACTCCCATTCCTTGCGCTTGGCCTGTGGGGTGCTGTGCATCTTGTGAGCCTGATGAGCTTTGATAATGTCCCGTTGCTCCACAATGCCTCCTCTTCTCCGTTTAATGACGTGGGGGCTAAGGGGGAAGTCGGGATCATCGAGGGGGAAGGGGCTGAGCCCCAGCATCGGAATATCAAAGAAGTTGTTGCCTTCAAAGGTGAAGCGTGCATCGAGGTCCTGGGCCTTGACTTCGTAGACCGTCTCGTAACTAGCTGCTTTGGGCATCAAACCCTCCGGCAAGGACGGGGGGTGAAGCAGCGTGCACACTTGTCTCTCCGTCTCATGCTGGGGCCTCTGACCCGGGCTTGTGTCTTGCGTGCCCAAGCTCCCTGGGTCCTGTATTGGAAGGAGAAGGTCCTTTGGACTGGACTCCTTTAAAGCTCCGAATGTCTGGTCCATAATAGAATGAGAGCTTCCTGATGCAAAGCCCAACATCTTTGGCACCTTTGAGAGAAAGAGAGAGGGAAAGAGAAAATGGTTAGTTAGAATTCAAACAACGACTTGCTTTTATACCCCGCCTTTAATGTAGTAAAACATCTCAAGGCGCGTCACAAAATTTGAGCTATTTGGACAGGTGACCAAAAGCTTGGGCAAAGTGGTAGGTTTTAAGGAGCATCTTAAAGGAGGAGAGAGAGGTAGAGAGGCGGAGAGTTTTAGGGAGGGAATTCCAGAGCTTAGGGATTCGGCAGCTGAAGGCACGGCCGCCAATGGTGGAACAATTAAAATTGGGGATCTACAAGCGGCCAGAATTGGAGGAGCGCAGAGATCTTGGAGGGTTGTAGGGCTGGAGGAGGTTACAGGGATAGGGAGGGGCGAGGCCATGGAAATGATTTGAACGCAAGGATGAGAATGTTAAAATTGAGGTGTTGCTGGACCGGGAGCCAGTACTGATATCAGAGCTCGGTAGTCTCAGAACTACTCAAAACATTTTAACCTCACTCTCCGAGCGTGAATCTGAGGCGATCAGTTTGGCCGCCAGTTGGTTAACGTGCTAGAGTTCGCTCTCCACTGAGATCGATGGAAAGTTAAATCGGACGGCAGGTAGGGTGGAGGGGTGGTGAATGGGCAGCCCATCGATCGCGTCAGCTTCACGCCCGGAGGGTTAGGTCACAGAGTCTTCCGTGGTCTAACCTCCCTCAGCTCACCCACAGAGCACATCAACTGGCAAAGTGAGTGGCTCCAGACATGAGCGATGTGGCTTCACCAGACCAGGTTCAGAAGCTTTGGGACATTGAAATCAATAAACCATTTCAAGAGGGTGACAGATATTAAACAATTCCCGTCCTGCTCCTCCCTGCCCGAGAGGAAACCCACGGCAGGTTCCGAATCTCAATGGCCTGAATGGAGGCACGACAGAGCCAGGTTTACAAGAGGGGAATCCCGAGCAGGAGCCTTCTAATGCTGCCTGAACTATTCCTATTGTCTGCTCTTTGCTCCTGACTGCTCAAGTGATCAGTCTCACCACACTGACATATGTGTCCCAGCATCACTCGATCTGAGGCTTCAGGGCATGCGATTGGTAAAAGGACAAACAACACTGCTCTTTAAAAATGGAATAGTGCTCCCACACCCAGGCTGACATGTCTGTCAGTGTTGTGTACCAACTTCTGGGAACAAAGTCTTTGATTAAACAGAGACAACTGTAGCCCCAGTAACACACGGTGTGTTATATATACAGGAGTGTTATACCCAGTAACACACGATGTGTTACATATACAGGAGTGTTATACCCAGTAACACACAGTGTGTTATATATACAGGAGTGTTATACCCAGTAACACACGGTGTGTTACATATACAGGAGTGTTATACCCAGTAACACACAGTGTGTTATATATACAGGAGTGTTATACCCAGTAACACACGGTGTGTTATATATACAGGAGTGTTATACCCAGTAACACACGGTGTGTTATATATACAGGGGTGTTATACCCAGTAACACACAGTGTGTTATATATACAGGAGTGTTATACCCAGTAACACACGGTGTGTTATATATACAGGAGTGTTATACCCAGTAACACACAGTGTGTTATATATACAGGAGTGTTATACCCAGTAACACACAGTGTGTTATATATACAGGGGTGTTATACCCAGTAACACACGGTGTGTTATATATACAGGAGTGTTACACCCAATATCACATATACCCAGTAACACACGGTGTGTTATATATACAGGAGTGTTATACCCAGTAACACACAGTGTGTTATATATACAGGAGTGTTATACCCAGTAACACACAGTGTGTTATATATACAGGGGTGTTATACCCAGTAACACACGGTGTGTTATATATACAGGAGTGTTACACCCAATATCACACATTGTGTTATATATACAGGAGTATTATACCCAGTAACAAGTGGTGTATTGTACATACTGGATTGTTATACCCAGTAATATATGGTGTGTTATACATACAGCAGTGTTATATCCAGTAGAATACTGTGCGTTACATATACAGGAGTGTTTACACCCAGTAACACACGGCGTGTTATATATGCAGGAGTGTTATACCCAGTAACACACAATTTGTTACATATACAGGAGTGTTTACACCCAGTAACACACGGTGTGTTATATATGCAGGAGTGTTATACCCAGTAACACACAGTGTGTTATATATACAGGAGTGTTATACCCAGTAACACACGGTGTGTTATATATACAGGAGTGTTATACCCAGTAACACACGGTGTGTTATATATACAGGGGTGTTATACCCAGTAACACACAGTGTGTTATATATACAGGAGTGTTATACCCAGTAACACACGGTGTGTTATATATACAGGAGTGTTATACCCAGTAACACACGGTGTGTTATATATACAGGAGTGTTATACCCAGTAACACACAGTGTGTTATATATACAGGAGTGTTATACCCAGTAACACACAGTGTGTTATATATACAGGGGTGTTATACCCAGTAACACATGGTGTGTTATATATACAGGGGTGTTATACCCAGTAACACACGGTGTGTTATATATACAGGAGTGTTACACCCAATATCACATATACCCAGTAACACACGGTGTGTTATATATACAGGAGTGTTATACCCAGTAACACACAGTGTGTTATATATACAGGAGTGTTATACCCAGTAACACACAGTGTGTTATATATACAGGGGTGTTATACCCAGTAACACACGGTGTGTTATATATACAGGAGTGTTACACCCAATATCACACATTGTGTTATATATACAGGAGTATTATACCCAGTAACAAGTGGTGTATTGTACATACTGGATTGTTATACCCAGTAATATATGGTGTGTTATACATACAGCAGTGTTATATCCAGTAGAATACTGTGCGTTACATATACAGGAGTGTTTACACCCAGTAACACACGGCGTGCTATATATGCAGGAGTGTTATACCCAGTAACACACAATTTGTTACATATACAGGAGTGTTTACACCCAGTAACACACGGTGTGTTATATATGCAGGAGTGTTATACCCAGTAACACACAATGTGTTATATATACAGGAGTGTTATACCCAGTAACACACAATGTGTTATATATACAGGAGTGTTATACCCAGTAACACACAATGTGTTATTGTAGGGTTCTCAAAATTCCCACATTCCCCAGAGTTATTAATAAGGGGTACCCTCGACAAAGTGGCTTCTAGACCTTGTGGCAGAAGCCTGCGACATTGAACAGAAACCAGGGCTCTGCAAAAACAGCAGGCCAGGTGACATGCCCGGGCAGATCTCAGCACAGGCTGCCAAAGGAGGCGGGGCTGGCCTCTACAGACAATGTTGTATATTACAGGTGGTCGACCTGTCTCCAGCCCCATCAAACTGTTTAGCATTTATACAAAGAAGTAAAGGCAACACAAATGAACAACCATCAGACCAGCAATCATCCTCCACTTAACAAATATTTAATATCGTTAAAGGCCATCACAGCTACCCTAGCTGAAGAAAGAGCGACAGCTCCGAAAGCTTGTAATTTTAAATAAATCTGTTGGACTATAACCTGGTGTTGTGCGACTTCTCATTTTTGTCCACCCCAGTCCAACGCCGGCATCTCCACATCATGACCTGCCATTAAAGTTAGCTACCTTAACGAGCCCACCAGAATTAAACAAAGCACTGGGAAGATTTGGCGGGCAAATAAGGAACAATCGAAGAGTATAACTTGAGACCTGTGCTCGAACAAGCCAGAGTTCTACAAGCCGGAGTGCTACAGAGACCTGTGCTGGAAGAAGCGGGAGTTCTACAGAGAGGGGTTCTACAGAGATGAGCAGTTTTGCAGCCTAGCAGTTTAAAACAAGCTGTTCAAGCCACACAGAGAGACCACAAGCAGGACAGCTGAAGCACAGGAGTTCTCCAGTACACAGTTCAACTGAAAACAAGACCGTTCAACGAAGAAGGCCAGCGGCTCCAGAAACAGACCGACACGCAAGAAACCAGAGCAACGGTTCCAGTGACCATCAAACACCTCGAGGCACAAGGGCCTTATGAAACTTTTTACTTAAAAGGACTTTAAACCATATCTCAACTGTCAAAGGATTCGTTTGGTGAGCATTATCCCTGGTCCTCAAGAGTCTAACTTAGCTAGTAAAGTGGGGTTGGGAGGGGTGAGGTATTGTTCTACTGTCATTTTCCCTCGCCTGTAACCGTGTGTTCCCCAAACCTGTTTAAGTGTGAAGTGTGTTTAAGTTTGTTACCTTTTTAATTTTAATAAAAGTTATAGTTCTTTCATCGGAACCTGTTGTCTACTGCATCTTTATTCAAAACCCCTAAATAAGTCCAAGTTTTGAACCTGGGGCGTGGGAGCGATTCGAACCGCTCACTGAGTCAGGGGAAAGGCTGACCCCTACCACCACCACCCCCTACAGTTATATATACAGGAGTGTTATACCCAGTAACATACAGTGTGTTACATATACAGGAGTGTTATACTCAGTAACACACGGTGTGTTATATATACAGGAGTGTTATACTCAGTAACACACATTGGCCCAGAAATTGATCTCGCTCTGTTCCCGCGGGGGTAAGCCTTTCCCGCGATGTCTCACCTCGCTTATGCTTTTTCTGATCCAGCTCGCACGAAATTGATGTTCCAGACATCAGCTGTGCTGGGCTTGCGTATCCCAGCGGCGTAGTTAATTCGTGCGAGCTGTGGGATCACGTGACTCAGTTAGAGCCAATGGCAGCACACCATCTTCCATTCATAAGTCTCACAGCATGGCTGAGAGACTTATGAATCTTACACCCCCCCAAAATAACAGCTAAACCTCAATTAAATTTAAAAAAAAAACCATCACATTAATAAAATAAGTATAGTTAATTAAATTAACCATTTTAAATAAAAAATTAAATTTTTGAAAAAATTTAAAATCTTTTAAAAAGTTATAAAAATAAACTTACCTGTCTTTAAAGTCTATAAAAAAGATATACCTGTAAAAAAAATTCAAAAAAATACTTAATTCACTACTTACCTTCTTAAAAGCGGGTCTTACTCCTCCTTTTTACATTTCCAAAATCTTCAGTACTTACCTGCGCGTCCAAAGCATGAAGTGCACAGCGTGCGCGCAGCCTGTAGCGCGCACGCGATGCACTCCGGCCCCGCCCCCTTTTCGGAAGAGCAATTGCCGGTTTTCAGCGCATGCGCAGGGCATGCAGAAAACCGGCAATTGGAGTGGGAATACGCGAGAGTATGCAGTGCGTACTCTCGCGTCCCGGGATCAATTTTCGGCACATTGTGTTATTTATACAGGAGTGTTATACTCAGTAACACACGGTGTGTTATATATACAGGAGTGTTATACCCAGTAACACACAGTGTGTTATATATACAGGAGTGTTATACCCAGTAACACACGGTGTGTTATATATACAGGAGTGTTATACCCAGTAACACACGGTGTGTTATATATACAGGGGTGTTATACCCAGTAACACACAGTGTGTTATATATACAGGAGTGTTATACCCAGTAACACACGGTGTGTTATATATACAGGAGTGTTATACCCAGTAACACACGGTGTGTTATATATACAGGAGTGTTATACCCAGTAACACACAGTGTGTTATATATACAGGAGTGTTATACCCAGTAACACACAGTGTGTTATATATACAGGGGTGTTATACCCAGTAACACACGGTGTGTTATATATACAGGGGTGTTATACCCAGTAACACACGGTGTGTTATATATACAGGAGTGTTACACCCAATATCACATATACCCAGTAACACACGGTGTGTTATATATACAGGAGTGTTATACCCAGTAACACACAGTGTGTTATATATACAGGAGTGTTATACCCAGTAACACACAGTGTGTTATATATACAGGGGTGTTATACCCAGTAACACACGGTGTGTTATATATACAGGAGTGTTACACCCAATATCACACATTGTGTTATATATACAGGAGTATTATACCCAGTAACAAGTGGTGTATTGTACATACTGGATTGTTATACCCAGTAATATATGGTGTGTTATACATACAGCAGTGTTATATCCAGTAGAATACTGTGCGTTACATATACAGGAGTGTTTACACCCAGTAACACACGGCGTGCTATATATGCAGGAGTGTTATACCCAGTAACACACAATTTGTTACATATACAGGAGTGTTTACACCCAGTAACACACGGTGTGTTATATATGCAGGAGTGTTATACCCAGTAACACACAATGTGTTATATATACAGGAGTGTTATACCCAGTAACACACAATGTGTTATATATACAGGAGTGTTATACCCAGTAACACACAATGTGTTATTGTAGGGTTCTCAAAATTCCCACATTCCCCAGAGTTATTAATAAGGGGTACCCTCGACAAAGTGGCTTCTAGACCTTGTGGCAGAAGCCTGCGACATTGAACAGAAACCAGGGCTCTGCAAAAACAGCAGGCCAGGTGACATGCCCGGGCAGATCTCAGCACAGGCTGCCAAAGGAGGCGGGGCTGGCCTCTACAGACAATGTTGTATATTACAGGTGGTCGACCTGTCTCCAGCCCCATCAAACTGTTTAGCATTTATACAAAGAAGTAAAGGCAACACAAATGAACAACCATCAGACCAGCAATCATCCTCCACTTAACAAATATTTAATATCGTTAAAGGCCATCACAGCTACCCTAGCTGAAGAAAGAGCGACAGCTCCGAAAGCTTGTAATTTTAAATAAATCTGTTGGACTATAACCTGGTGTTGTGCGACTTCTCATTTTTGTCCACCCCAGTCCAACGCCGGCATCTCCACATCATGACCTGCCATTAAAGTTAGCTACCTTAACGAGCCCACCAGAATTAAACAAAGCACTGGGAAGATTTGGCGGGCAAATAAGGAACAATCGAAGAGTATAACTTGAGACCTGTGCTCGAACAAGCCAGAGTTCTACAAGCCGGAGTGCTACAGAGACCTGTGCTGGAAGAAGCGGGAGTTCTACAGAGAGGGGTTCTACAGAGACGAGCAGTTTTGCAGCCTAGCAGTTTAAAACAAGCTGTTCAAGCCACACAGAGAGACCACAAGCAGGACAGCTGAAGCACAGGAGTTCTCCAGTACACAGTTCAACTGAAAACAAGACCGTTCAACGAAGAAGGCCAGCGGCTCCAGAAACAGACCGACACGCAAGAAACCAGAGCAACGGTTCCAGTGACCATCAAACACCTCGAGGCACAAGGGCCTTATGAAACTTTTTACTTAAAAGGACTTTAAACCATATCTCAACTGTCAAAGGATTCGTTTGGTGAGCATTATCCCTGGTCCTCAAGAGTCTAACTTAGCTAGTAAAGTGGGGTTGGGAGGGGTGAGGTATTGTTCTACTGTCATTTTCCCTCGCCTGTAACCGTGTGTTCCCCAAACCTGTTTAAGTGTGAAGTGTGTTTAAGTTTGTTACCTTTTTAATTTTAATAAAAGTTATAGTTCTTTCATCGGAACCTGTTGTCTACTGCATCTTTATTCAAAACCCCTAAATAAGTCCAAGTTTTGAACCTGGGGCGTGGGAGCGATTCGAACCGCTCACTGAGTCAGGGGAAAGGCTGACCCCTACCACCACCACCCCCTACAGTTATATATACAGGAGTGTTATACCCAGTAACATACAGTGTGTTACATATACAGGAGTGTTATACTCAGTAACACACGGTGTGTTATATATACAGGAGTGTTATACTCAGTAACACACATTGGCCCAGAAATTGATCTCGCTCTGTTCCCGCGGGGGTAAGCCTTTCCCGTGATGTCTCACCTCGCTTATGCTTTTTCTGATCCAGCTCGCACGAAATTGATGTTCCAGACATCAGCTGTGCTGGGCTTGCGTATCCCAGCGGCGTAGTTAATTCGTGCGAGCTGTGGGATCACGTGACTCAGTTAGAGCCAATGGCAGCACACCATCTTCCATTCATAAGTCTCACAGCATGGCTGAGAGACTTATGAATCTTACACCCCCCCAAAATAACAGCTAAATCTCAATTAAATTTAAAAAAAAAACCATCACATTAATAAAATAAGTATAGTTAATTAAATTAACCATTTTAAATAAAAAATTAAATTTTTGAAAAAATTTAAAATCTTTTAAAAAGTTATAAAAATAAACTTACCTGTCTTTAAAGTCTATAAAAAAGATATACCTGTAAAAAAAAATTCAAAAAAATACTTAATTCACTACTTACCTTCTTAAAAGCGGGTCTTACTCCTCCTTTTTACATTTCCAAAATCTTCAGTACTTACCTGCGCGTCCAAAGCATGAAGTGCACAGCGTGCGCGCAGCCTGTAGCGCGCACGCGATGCACTCCGGCCCCGCCCCCTTTTCGGAAGAGCAATTGCCGGTTTTCAGCGCATGCGCAGGGCATGCAGAAAACCGGCAATTGGAGTGGGAATACGCGAGAGTATGCAGTGCGTACTCTCGCGTCCCGGGATCAATTTTCGGCACATTGTGTTATTTATACAGGAGTGTTATACTCAGTAACACACGGTGTGTTATATATACAGGAGTGTTATACTCAGTAACACACGGTGTGTTATATATACAGGAGTGTTATACCCAGTAACACACAGTGTGTTATATATACAAGAGTGTTATACCCAGTAATACACGGTGTGTTATATATGTACAGGAGTGTTATACCCAGTAACACACGGTGTGTTATATATACAGGAGCGTTATACTCAGTAACACACGGTGTGTTATATATACAGGAGTGTTATACCCAGTAACACACAGTGTGTTATATATACAGGAGTGTTATACTCAGTAACACACGGTGTGTTATATATACAAGAGTGTTATACCCAGTAACACACGGTGTGTTATATATACAGGAGTGTTATACCCAGTAACACACGGTGTGTTATATATACAGGAGTGTTATACCCAGTAACACACAGTGTGTTATATATACAGGAGTGTTATACCCAGTAACACACGGTGTGTTATATATACAGGAGTGTTATACCCAGTAACACACGGTGTGTTACATATGTACAGGAGTGTTTACACCCAGTAAAATTTGTGTGTTTTATATACTGAGACTGAGTCTAAGCAAGCAGACCTGCGGCAGGAACGGAGTCAGAGACCGGGGATAAAGGCAGCGCGGAGCAGGGGTCTGGGAGTCTGAGCGAGCGGACTACCTGCGAGGGAGACAGTCGGTAAGCGACACAACGAAGGAGTGACGTCAGAATTTAAGTGTGTCGCTGGCACAAGGGAGCTGAGGTGAGTATCGGGTGAGTATTTGTGGTAAGTTTTTTTTGTTCTGTTTTCAGTATATTTCTGCTAAGTAGTTCATAGCCTATCTAATAGAGGGAAGTGCTGATTGGTGGGTAGCTGTTGAGTGTTTCTTGTTAAGTTTTAATTTATTTCTGCTAAATTCCCTCCATAGTCTGGTAAATAGAGGCATGGCAGGGCAGCTCAGTCCCGTGATTTGCACATCCTGTGCCATGTGGGATATCTTGGATGCTTCTTGTGGCCTGGACGACCATGTGTGCAGGAAGTGTCGCCAACTGCAGCAACTCGAGCTCCGGGTTTCGGAGCTTGAGCGGCAGCCGGAGTCACTTCAGTGCATCCGCGAGGCTGAGAAATACTTGGAAAGCACGTTTCTAGAAGTGGTCACCCCGCAGCCTCCGAATGTGCAGGCAGAGAGGGAATGGGTGACCGCCAGACAGAGAAGGAGGACCAGGCAGGTCGGGCAGGAATCCCCAGAGAGCATCTCGCTCACTAACTGGTTCACAGTTCTGGAAACTGGTGGGGGTGATGGTTCCTCTGGGGAGAGCAGCCAGAACCAAGGCCATGGCACCACGGGTGGCTCAGCTGCACAGAGGGGGATGAAGAAGAGTGGAAGAGCAATAGTAATAGGGGACTCATTAGTTGGGCGAACAGATAGGCGTTTCTGTGGACGCAGACATGACTCCAGGATGGTATGTTGCCTCCCTGGTGCCAGGGTCAAATATGTCGCTGAGTGGCTGCAGGACACTCTGACCCGGGAGGGTGAACAGCCAGAGGTTGTTGTCCATATCGGTACCAACAACATAGGCAGAAAAAGGGATGAGGTCCTACAGGCAAACTATAGGGAGCAAGGAAAGAGATTAAAAAGCAGGACCTCAAAGGTAGTAATCTCTGGATTACTCCCGGTGCCACGTGCTGGAGAGTACAGGAATAGGAGGATAGAACATATGAATGCATGGCTGGAGAGATGGTGCAGGAGGGAGGGCTTTAGATTCCTGAGGCATTATGACCATTTCTGGGGAAGGTGGGATCTGTACAAGCTGGACGGGTTACACCTCAACAGAGCCGGGACCAATATTCTCACGGGGAGGTTTGCTAGTGCTGTTGGGGAGGGTTTAAACTAGCTTGGCAGGGGGATGGGCACCAGCATATAGGAGTAGAAAAGAGGAATAAGGTGCATAAAAGAGTGAGTGTGTTGGATAGTACTAGAGAAGAAAGTAGTACTAGAGGTGGAAGTAGTACCATATTAGATGGGAGCAGACCAAGAAAGATGATGAAAAATTCAAAAATGGGTTTAGAATGCATGTACGTAAACGCACAAAGTGTGGTGAATAAGGTTGGTGAGCTACAAGCACAATTAGCCGCGTGGCAAAATGATGTTGTGGCAATAACAGAAACGTGGCTTAAAAACGGTGAGGACTGGGCACTTAATATTCAAGGGTACAAGGTGTTCAGAAAAGATAGGGAAGGAAAAAAGGGTGGTGGGGTGGCAGTGCTGATTAAGGAAGATATTGTAGTGTTGGAAAGGGAGGATGTTCTTGAGGGGACAAGGACAGAATCCATTTGGTTAGAGTTGAGGAGCAAAAAGGGTATGACCACGCTATTGGGGGTATTCTACAGGCCTGCAAATAGTGAGAGGGAGGTAGAGGAGCAAATCTACAGGGAAATCGCAGAGATATGCAAGAGCTATAGAGTGATGATATTGAGGGACTTTAATTACCCAAATATCGATTGGGATAATGCTAGGGTAAAGGGAAAGGAGGGGGGAAGAATTTTTGAAATGTGTTCGGAGAATTTCCTTGACCAGTATGTTCTTGGCCCAACAAGGAAGGAGGCATTGCTGGATCTGGTGCTGGGGAATGAGGTGGGCCAGGTCGACAAGTGTCTGTGGGAGAACACTTGGGTATGAGTGATCATCATATCATAAGATTTAGATTAGCAATGGAGAGGAGCAAAGAACAATCTAGAGTAGAACTCCTAAACTGGAACTTCAATGGGATGCGAAAGGATCTAGCCAGGGTAAAATGGAACCAAAGACTGACAGGAAAAACTGTAACAGAACAATGGGTGATCTTTAAGGAGGAGATGTTCCACGTACAGGCTAGGTACATTCTAACAAGAGGGAAGGGTAAGGGAACCAAAGCAAGGGCTCCTTGGATGACGAGGGAGATAGAGAAGATGGTGAAACAAAAAAAGAGGGTGTATGATGCATGTCAGGTGAATTCTTCAAGGGAGAACCAGACCAAATACAATAAGTTGAGAGGGGAAATGAAGATGAAAATAAGATTGGCAAAGAGAGAATATGAGAGTACAATGGCGGTTAACATAAAATGGAACCCAAAAATCTTCTACCGGCATGTAAACAGTAAGTGGGTAGTAAGAGGTGGGTGGGGCCTATTAGGGACAAAGAAGGTGATATATGCTTAGAGGCGCAGGGCAAGGCTAGAATACTCAATGAGTACTTTGTATCGGTGTTTACTAAGGAGGTGGATGCTGACAAAATATCGGTAGAATTAGAAAAGTTAGAAGCAATGCAAGGGGTGAAAATTGATAGACAGGATGTACGAGAAAGGCTGGGTATGCTTGGAGTGGATAAGTCACCTGGTCCAGATGGCTTGCATCCCCGGTTGCTAAGGGAATTGGGGGAGGAGATAGCGGAAGGGCTTGGCATAATTTTCCAATCTTCCCTAGATGCAGGGGAGGTGCCTGAGGATTGGAAAGTGGCAAATGTGACACCATTGTTCAAGAAAGGGTGTAAGGACAATCCAAGTAACTGCAGGCCGGTCAGTTTAACATCAGTGGTGGGTAAAGTTTTAGAAACAATAATCAGGGAAAAAATTAACGGGTACTTGGAGAGGTTTAAGCTAATTAAGGAGAGCCAACACGGATTTGTAAAAGGCAGATCGTGTTTGACTAATCTAATTGAATTTTATGATGAAGTAACAGGGAGGATCGATGAAGGGAATGCAATGGATGTTGTCTGCATGGATTTTAGGAAGGCGTTTGACAAAGTATCACATAGAAGGCTAGTTAACAAAATTGAGGCTCATGGAATAGGTGGGTCAGTGGCAGCTTGGATAAGGAATAGGCTTAAGGACAGAAAACAGCGAGTTCTGGTAAATGGCTGTTTTTCAGACTGGAGGATGGTAGACAGTAGTGTTCCCCAAGGGTCAGTGCTGGGGCCACTGCTTATTTTGATATATATAAATGACCTGGATATTGGAAAACAGAGTGGAATTTCTAAATTTGCCGATGATACCAAACTTGGGGGGGTGGCAAACAGTGATGATGATACCAATTGACTGCAACAGGACATAGAAAGGCTAGCAGAATGGGCAGACAAGTGGCAGATGGAATTTAATACAGAGAAGTGTGAGGTGATGCATTTTGGCAGAAGGAACAGGGAGAGGCAATATACACTTAATGGCACAGTTTTAAAGAGTGTGTAGGGACAGTGCATGGGTCCCTGAAGGTGGCGGGACATATTGAGAGAGTGGTTAGCAAAGCATATGGGATCTTGGGTTTCATAAATAGAGGTATTGAGTACAAAAGTAGAGAAGTTATGCTGAACCTTTATGAAGCGCTGGTTAGGCCACAACTGGAGTATTGCGTCCAGTTCTGGTCACCACACTTTAGGAAGGATGTGAAGGCCCTTGAGAGGGTGCAGAGGAGATTTACCAGAATGGTTCCAGGGATGGGGGATCTTAGCTACAAGGACAGGTTGGAGAAGCTGGATTTGTTTACATCAGAGCAAAGGAGGTTGAGGGGTGATTTGATAGAGGTGTACAAGATTATGACGGGTTTGGATAGGCTAGACGGGGAAAGGCTGTTCCCACTAGTTGATGGTACAAGGACTAGGGGGACACAGATTTAAGATTTTGGGCAAGAGATACAGGGGGAATGTGAGGACAAACTTTTTTACGCAGCGAGTGGTGAGGACCTGGAACTCGCTGCCGACGGAAGTGGTGGAAGCGGAGACACTCAATGTTTTCAAGGGGAGACTGGATAGGCACTTAAGGGAAATAAACTTGCAGGGCTACGGGGATAGAGCGGAGGAATGGGACTGACTGGATTGCTGTACAGAGAACCGGCACAGACTCGATGGGCCGAATGGCCTCCTTCTGTGCCGTTATGACTCTATGACTGAATTGTTATAAAGGAAGAAAGAGAGACTTGCATTTCTATAGCGCCTTTCACGACCTCAGGACGTCCCAAAGCGCTTTACAGCCAACGAGGTATTTTCGACATGTAGTCACTGTTTTAATGTAGAAAAGTTGTGCCGAGATCCTACAAATTTGAAAAACAGTGACAGGATCGGACAAAGTCAACATGGATTTACAAAAGGTAAATCGTGCTTGACTAATCTACTGGAATTTTTTGAGGATGTAACTGGGAAAATAGATAAGGGAGAACCAGTAGATGTGGTGTATTTGGACTTTCAAAAGGCTTTCGATAAGGTCCCGCATAAGAGATTAGCGGGTAAAGTTAAGGCACATGGGATTGGGGGCAAGGTATTGACTTGGATAGAGAACTGGTTGGTGGACAGAAAGCAGAGAGTAGGAATTAATGGGTCTTTTTCCGAGTGGCAAGCAGTGACTAGTGGGGTACCGCAGGGATCGGTCCTTGGACCCCAGCTATTCACAATATTCATTAATGATCTAGATAAGGGAAGTAAATGTAATATCTCCAAGTTTGCAGATGACACAAAGCTGGGTGGGAGTGTGTGCAGCGAGGAGGATAGCGAGAAACTCCAGGATGATCTGGACAGGTTGGGTGAGTGGGCAGAAGCGTGGCAGATGCAATATAACGTGGATAAGTGCGAGGTTATCCACTTTGGTGTC
The DNA here is from genome assembly GCA_030390025.1 of Squalus acanthias. NCBI lineage: Eukaryota > Metazoa > Chordata > Chondrichthyes > Squaliformes > Squalidae > Squalus > Squalus acanthias. The sequence goes on from JASTWF010001761.1 coordinate 50,051, forward strand.
AAAAACAGAAAGGCAGACTATTATCTGAATGGCAATAGATTGGGAGAAGGGGAAGTGCAACGAGACCTGGGTGTCCTTGTGCACCAGTCGCTGAAAGTAAGCATGCAGGTGCAGCAGGCGGTGAAGAAGGCAAATGGTATGTTGGCATTCATAGCGAAAGGGTTTGAGTATAGGAACAGGGATGTCCTGCTGCAGTTGTACAGGGCCTTGGTGAGACCACACCTTGAGTACTGTGCGCAGTTTTGGTCGCCTTATCTGAGGAAGGATGTTCTTGCCATGGAAGGAGTTCAGCGAAGATTCACAAGGCAGATACCTGGGATGGCAGGAATGACATATGAGGAGAGATTGGGTCGATTGGGCTTATACTCGCTGGAGTATAGAAGAATGAGAGGGGATCTCATCGAAACATATAAAATTCTAACAGGTCTGGACAAACTAGATGCAGGAAGAATGTTCCCGATGGTCGGAGAGTCCAGAACCAGGGGTCATAATCTACGGATAACGGGTAAACCATTTAGGACAGAAATGAGGAAGAATTTCTTCACCCAGAGAGTGGTGAACCTGTGGAATTCTCTACCACAGAAGGTAGTTGAGGCGAAGTCATTAAATATATTCAAGGATGAGTTAGATATATTTCTTAAAGCTAAAGGTATCAAGGGATATGGGGAGAAGGCAGGTACAGGGTACTGAGTGTAGATGATCAGCCATGATCTCATCGAATGGCGGAGCAGGCTCGAGGGGCCGAATGGCCTACTCCTGCTCCTATCTTCTATGTTTCTATGTAAACAGCAATGTGACAATGACCAATGCCTCTCCACCGTCATCCAGCTGGGTGGAACTGCCATCCATCACCCCTGTGCTCGCTCACCGACAGTGGCTCCCGGTCCGGCAACACCTTGATTTTAAAATTATCACCCTTGTTTTCGAATCCCTCCATGACCTCGCCCCTCCCTATCTCTCTAAGCTCCTCCAGCCCTACAACACCCCTGAGATATCTGTGCTCCTCCAATTCTGAACTCTTGCATGTTCCTGATTTGAATCGCTCCTTCTGTGAATCGCCTTGGGACGTTTTACTACTTTAATGGTGCTATATAACTGCATGTTACAGGAGAAAATAAGATGTAGGAGCAGGAGTAGGTCATTTGGCCCCTTGAGCCTGCTCCGCCATTCAATAAGATCGTGACTGATCTGATCTTTGCCTCAACTCCACTTCCCTGCCCGCTCCCCATAAACCTTGACTCCCTTACCTCACAAAAATCTATCTATCTCCAACTTAATTATATTCAATGACCCAGCCTCCACAGCTCTCTCGGGAAGAGAATTCCAAAGATTCACGACCCTCTGAGAGCAGAAATTCCTCCTCATTTCCGTTTTAAAAGGGTTTCCCCTTATTCTGAAATGATGCCCCCTAGTTCTAGATTCCCCCACGAGGGGAAACATCCTCTCTGCATCTACCCTTTCAAGCCCCCTCAGTATCTTATATGTTTCAATAAGATCCCCTCTCATTCTTCTAAACTCCAATGAGTATAGGCCCAACCTGCTCAACCTTTCTTCATAAGACAACCCTTTCATCTCCGGAATCAACCTCGTGAACCTTCTCTGAACTGCCTCCAATGCAAGTATATCCTTCCTTAAATAAGGAGACCAAAACTGTACGCAGTACTCCAGGTGGGGTCTCACCAGCGCCCTGTACAGTTGCAACAAGACTTCCCTACTTTTATACTCCATTCCCTTTGCAATAAAGGCCAACACTCTATTTGCCTTCCTAATTACTTGCTGCACCTGCATGCTAACTTTTTGTGATTCCTGTACAAGGACCCCCAGATCCCTCTGTACCTCAGCATTTTGTAATCTCTCCCCATTTAAATAATAATATGCTTTTTTATTTTCCCTACCAAAGTGGATAACCTCGCATTTTTCCACATTATACGCCATTATACTCACTTAGCCTGTCTATATCCCTTTGGAGATTCTTTGCGTCCTCCACACAATTTGGTTTCCCACATATCTTTCTATCATCAGCAAATTTGGCTACATTACACTCGGTCCCATCACCCAAGTCATTAATATAGATTGGAAATAGTTGAGGCCCCAGCACTGATCCCTGTGGCACCCCACTAGTTAAAGTTTGCCAACCTGAAAATGACCCATTTATCCCGACTCTCTGTTTTCTGTTAGTTAGCCAATCCTCTATCAATGCTAATATATTACCCCCAACCCCGTGAGCCCTTATCTTGTGTAGTAACCTTTTATATGGCACATAATCGAATGACTTCTGGAAATCCAAATACACGACATCTGCTGGTTCCCCTTTATCCACCCTGCTCGTTACATCTTCAAAGAACTCCAGCAAATTTGTCAAACATGATTTCCCTTTCATAAAACCATGCTGACTCTGTTTGACTATATTCTGATTTTCTAAATGTCCTGCTACCACTTCCTTAATGATGGACTCCAGCATTTTCCCAATGACAGATGTTAGGCTAACTGGTCGATAGTTGCCTGGTTTCTGTCTCCTTCCTTTCTTAAATAGAGGTGTTACACTTGCGGTTTTCCAGTCCGCTGGGACCTCTCCAGAATCCAGATAATATTGGTAGATTACAACCAATGCATCCACTATCTCTGTAGCCACCTCTTTTAAGACCCTAGGATGCAGGCCATCGGGTCCAGGGGACTTGTCCACCTTTAGTCCCATTAGTTTGCCTCGTACTTTCTCTCTAGTGATAGTGCTTGTTTTAAGTTCCCCCCCCCCCACCCAAATAGCCCCTTGTTTATCCATTATTGGGATGCTTTTAGTGTCTTCTACCGTGAAGACCAATACAAAATATTTGTTCAAAGTCTCTGCCATTTCCCTGTTTCCCATTATTAATTCCCCAGACTCATCCTCTAGGGGACCAACGTTTACTTTAGCTACTCTCTTCCTTTTTATATACCTGTGGAAGCTCTTACTGTCTGTTTTTTATATTTCTTGCTAGCTTAATCTCATAAGCTATCTTCTCTCTCTTTATCATTATTTTAGTCGTCCTTTGTAGGTTTTTAAAAATTTCCCAATCATCTGGCCTTCCACTATTCTTCGCAACATTGTATGCTTTTGTTTTTAATTTGATACCATCCTTTACTTCCTTAGAAAATGTTTGCCACTGCTTTTCTAGTCTTACCCTGTAATATATTTTCCCAGTCTACTTTAATAAGTCTGCCTTCATACCTTTGTAATTACCTTTATTTAAGTTCAGGATACTAGTTTGAGACCTAGCTTTCTCACCCTCAAACTGAATTTGAAATTCTACCATGCTATGATCACTCTTCCCAAGAGGATCCTTCACTTCGAGATCATTATTTAATCCAGCCTCGTTACACATTACCAGATCTAAAATAATCTTCTCCCTGGTTGGTTCGACAACGTATTGTTCCAAGAAACCATCCCTTATACACTCTAAGAACTCTTCCTCAAGTCTACCTTTGCCAATTTGCTTTGTCCAATCAATATGAAGATTAAAATCTCCCATGATTATAGCATTACCTTTCTTACAAGCCTCTATTATTTCTTGATTTATACTCTGTCCTACAGTGTGGCTAATGTTTGGGGGCATGTAGACCACTCCCACCAGTGACTCCTTACCAGTATTATTTCTTATATCCACCCAAACTAATTGTACGTCTTGATCTTCTAAGTCAATATCATTTCTCATTACTGCACTGATCTCATCCCTTATTAATAGAGCTACACCACCTCCTTTTCCTTTCTGCCTATCCTTATGAAATGGCAAATATCCTGAATATTCAGTCCCAGCCTTGGTCACCTTGCAACCACGTCTCTGTAATGGCTATCAGATCGTACCCATTTATTTCTATTTGCGCTGCCAACTCATCTATCTTGTTACGAATGCTGCGTGCGTTCAAATACAGAGCTTTTAATTTCGGTCTTTTTACCATTTTTCCCTACTCTGACCCCTCTTTCTGATGCACTCTTATGTGTATACGCTCTGTCCCTTCCTGTCACACTCTGGTTATCATTAATCAGCAATGTTGTTCTTGTTATTGTTTCTGTTGTTGTAGTCACTGCAACCAGTCTCTGTAATTTAACCCGTTTAGCTTTCTCTTTGTAAAGAGCACTGAGATCAAATGTCAATTATTCTCTGCTGCTGAAGAGGCTCCCTGTAAATTTCAAACAATTAGAATTGTTTCTCTTCTACATTTCAGAAGCATGAAGCAGAGATTTGGTTGTGTGATGGAGTGAATGTGATGGAGTGAATGTGATGGAGTGAATGTGTGGAGTGAATGTGATAGAATGAATGTGTGGAGTGAATGTGATGGAATGAATGTGATGGAGTGAATGTGATGGAGTGAATGTGTGGAGTGAATGTGAGGAGTGAATGTGATGGAGTGAATGTGATGAAGTGAATGTGTGGAGTGAATGTGAGGAGTGAATGTGATGGAATGAATGTGTGGAGTGAATGTGTGGAGTGAATGTGAAGGAGTGAATGTGTGGAGTGAATGTGTGGCGTGAATGTGATGGAGTGAATGTGATGGAGTGAATGTGTGGAGTGAATGTGAGGAGTGAATGTGATGGAATGAATGTGTGGAGTGAATGTGATGGAGTGAATGTGAGGAGTGAATGTGATGGAGTGAATGTGTGGAGTGAATGTGAGGAGTGAATGTGATGGAGTGAATGTGTGGAGTGAATGTGATGGAGTGAATGTGTGGAATGAATGTGTGGAGTGAATGTGTGGAGTGAATGTGATGGAATGAATGTGATGGAATGAATGTGATGGAATGAATGTGATGGAGTGAATGTGATGGAGTGAATGTGTGGTGTGAATGTGTGGAGTGAATGTGCGGAGTGTATGTGATGGAGTGAATGTGATGGAGTGAATGTGTGGAGTGCATGTGATGGAGTGAATGTGATGGAGTGAATGTGATGGAGTGAATGTGTGGAGTGAATGTGATGGAGTGAATGTGATGGAGTGAATGTGATGGAGTGAATGTGATGGAGTGAATGTGATGGAGTGAATGTGTGGAGTGAATGTGATGGAGTGAATGTGATGGAGTGAATGTGTGGAGTGCATGTGATGGAGTGAATGTGATGGAGTGAATGTGTGGAGTGAATGTGATGGAATCAATGTGTGGAGTGAATGTGATGGAGTGAATGTGTGGAGTGAATGTGAGGAGTGAATGTGATGGAATGAATGTGTGGAGTGAATGTGATGGAGTGAATGTGTGGAGTGAATGTGTGGAGTGAATGTGTGGAGAGAATGTGATGGAGTGAATGTGTGGAGTGAATGTGTGGAGTGAATGTGATGGAGTGAATCTGTGGAGTGAATGTGTGGAGTGAATGTGATGAATGAATGTGATGGAGTGAATGTGATGGAGCGAATGTGATGGAGTGAATGTGTGGAGTGAAAATGTGGAGTGAATGTGATGGAATGAATGTGTGGAGTGAATGTGTGGAGTGAATGTGATGGACTGAATGTGTGGAGTGAATGTGATGGAGTGAATGTGATGGAATGAATGTGATGGAGTGAATGTGATGGAATGAATGTGATGGAGTGAATGTGATGGAGTGAATGTGATGGAGTGAATGTGATGGAGTGAATGTGATGGAGTGAATGTGATGGAGTAAATGTGATGGAGTGAATGTGTGGAATGAATGTGATGGAGTGAATGTGATGGAGTGAATGTGATGGAGTGAATGTGTGGAGTGAATGTGATGGAGTGAATGTGTGGAATGAATGTGATGGAGTGAATGTGTGGAGTGAATGTGTGGAGTGAATGTGATGGAGTGAATGTGTGGAGTGAATGTGATGGAATGAATGTGTGGAGTGAATGTGATGGAATGAATGTGTGGCGTGAATGTGATGGAGTGAATGTGTGGAGTGAATATGTGGAGTGAATGTGATGGAGTGAATGTGTGGAGTGAATGTGTGGAATGAATGTGATGGAGTGAATGTGATGGAGTGAATGTGATGGAATGAATGTGATGGAGGGAATGTGATGGAGTGAATGTGATGGAGGGAATGTGTGGAGTGAATGTGATGGAGTGAATGTGAGAAGTGAATGTGATGGAGTGAATGTGATGGAGTGAATGTGATGGAGTGAATGTGTGGAGTGAATGTGTGGAGTGAATGTGATGGAGTGAATGTGATGGAGTGAATGTGATGGAGTGAATGTGTGGAGTGAATGTGTGGAGTGAATGTGATGGAGTGAATGTGATGGAGTGAATGTGTGGAGTGAATGTGTGGAGTGAATGTGATGGAGTGAATGTGATGGAATGAATGTGTGGAGTGAATGTGATGGAGGGAATGTGATGGAATGAATGTGTGGAGTGAATGTGATGGAGGGAATGTGATGGAGTGAATGTGTGGAGTGAATGTGATGGAGTGAATGTGATGGAGTGAATGTGATGGAATGAATGTGATGGAATGAATGTGATGGAGTGAATGTGATGGAGTGAATGTGATGGAGTGAATGTGATGGAGTGAATGTGATGGAGTGAATGTGTGGAGTGAATGTGATGGAGTGAATGTGATGGAGTGAATGTGTGGAGTGAATGTGATGGAGTGAATGTGTGGAGTGAATGTGATGGAGTGAATGTGATGGAGTGAATGTGTGGAGTGAATGTGATGGAGTGAATGTGTGGAATGAATGTGTGGAATGAATGTGTGGAGTGAATGTGTGGAGTGAATGTGTGGAGTGAATGTGATGGAGTGAATGTGTGGAGTGAATGTGATGGAGTGAATGTGTGGAATGAATGTGATGGAGTGAATGTGTGGAGTGAATGTGTGGAGTGAATGTGATGGAGTGAATGTGTGGAGTGAATGTGATGGAATGAATGTGTGGAGTGAATGTGATGGAGTGAATGTGTGGAGTGAATGTGATGGAGTGAATGTGTGGAGTGAATGTGTGGAGTGAATGTGATGGAGTGAATGTGTGGAGTGAATGTGATGGAGTGAATGTGATGGAGTGAATGTGATGGAGTGAATGTGATGGAGTGAATGTGATGGAGTGAATGTGATGGAGTGAATGTGATGGAGTGAATGTGAGAGTGAATGTGATGGAGTGAATGTGATGGAGTGAATGTGATGGAGTGAATGTGTGGAGTGAATGTGATGGAGTGAATGTGATGGAGTGAATGTGATGGAGTGAATGTGTGGAGTGAATGTGTGGAGTGAATGTGATGGAGTGAATGTGTGGAGTGAATGTGATGGAGTGAATGTGATGGAGTGAATGTGATGGAGTGAATGTGATGGAGTGAATGTGTGGAGTGAATGTGATGGAGTGAATGTGATGGAGTGAATGTGATGGAGTGAATGTGATGGAGTGAATGTGATGGAGTGAATGTGATGGAGTGAATGTGATGGAGTGAATGTGATGGAGTGAATGTGATGGAATGAATGTGATGGAATGAATGTGATGGAGTGAATGTGTGGAGTGAATGTGTGGAGTGAATGTGATGGAGTGAATGTGTGGAGTGAATGTGATGGAGTGAATGTGTGGAGTGAATGTGATGGAGTGAATGTGATGGAGTGAATGTGATGGAATGAATGTGTGGAGTGAATGTGATGGAGTGAATGTGATGGAGTGAATGTGATGGAGTGAATGTGATGGAATGAATGTGATGGAGTGAATGTGATGGAGTGAATGTGATGGAGTGAATGTGATGGAGTGAATGTGATGGAATGAATGTGATGGAGTGAATGTGATGGAGTGAATGTGATGGAGTGAATGTGTGGAGTGAATGTGATGGAGTGAATGTGTGGAGTGAATGTGATGGAGTGAATGTGTGGAGTGAATGTGTGGAGTGAATGTGTGGAGTGAATGTGATGGAGTGAATGTGTGGAGTGAATGTGATGAGTGAATGTGTGGAGTGAATGTGTGGAGTGAATGTGTGGAGTGAATGTGATGGAGTGAATGTGTGGAGTGAATGTGTGGAGTGAATGTGTGGAGTGAATGTGATGGAGTGAATGTGATGGAGTGAATGTGTGGAGTGAATGTGTGGAGTGAATGTGAATGTGATGGATGAATGTGATGGAGTGAATGTGATGGAGTGAATGTGATGGAGTGAATGTGATGGAGTGAATGTGATGGAGTGAATGTGATGGAATGAATGTGATGGAGTGAATGTGTGGAGTGAATGTGATGGAGTGAATGTGTGGAGTGAATGTGATGGAGTGAATGTGATGGAGTGAATGTGATGGAGTGAATGTGTGGAATGAATGTGATGGAGTGAATGTGATGGAGTGAATGTGTGGAGTGAATGTGATGGAGTGAATGTGATGGAGTGAATGTGATGGAGTGAATGTGATGGAGTGAATGTGATGGAGTGAATGTGATGGAGTGAATGTGATGGAGTGAATGTGATGGAGTGAATGTGATGGAGTGAATGTGATGGAGTGAATGTGATGGAGTGAATGTGTGGAGTGAATGTGATGGAGTGAATGTGATGGAGTGAATGTGATGGAGTGAATGTGATGGAGTGAATGTGATGGAGTGAATGTGATGGAGTGAATGTGATGGAGTGAATGTGATGGAATGAATGTGATGGAATGAATGTGATGGAGTGAATGTGATGGAGTGAATGTGTGGAGTGAATGTGATGGAGTGAATGTGATGGAGTGAATGTGTGGAGTGAATGTGATGGAGTGAATGTGATGGAGTGAATGTGATGGAATGAATGTGATGGAGTGAATGTGATGGAGTGAATGTGTGGAGTGAATGTGTGGAGTGAATGTGATGGAGTGAATGTGATGGAGTGAATGTGATGGAGTGAATGTGATGGAGTGAATGTGATGGAGTGAATGTGATGGAGTGAATGTGTGGAGTGAATGTGTGGAGTGAATGTGTGGAGTGAATGAGATGGAATGAATGTGATGGAGTGAATGTGTGGAATGAATGTGATGGAATGAATGTGATGGAATGAATGTGATGGAGTGAATGTGATGGAGTGAATGTGATGGAGTGAATGTGATGGAATGAATGTGATGGAGTGAATGTGATGGAGTGAATGTGATGGAGTGAATGTGATGGAGTGAATGTGATGGAGTGAATGTGATGGAGTGAATGTGATGGAGTGAATGTGATGGAGTGAATGTGATGGAGTGAATGTGATGGAGTGAATGTGTGGAGTGAATGTGATGGAGTGAATGTGATGGAGTGAATGTGATGGAGTGAATGTGATGGAGTGAATGTGATGGAGTGAATGTGATGGAGTGAATGTGTGGAGTGAATGTGATGGAGTGAATGTGATGGAGTGAATGTGATGGAGTGAATGTGATGGAGTGAATGTGATGGAGTGAATGTGATGGAGTGAATGTGTGGAGTGAATGTGATGGAGTGAATGTGATGGAGTGAATGTGATGGAGTGAATGTGATGGAGTGAATGTGATGGAGTGAATGTGATGGAATGAATGTGATGGAGTGAATGTGTGGAGTGAATGTGATGGAGTGAATGTGATGGAGTGAATGTGATGGAGTGAATGTGATGGAGTGAATGTGATGGAGTGAATGTGTGGAGTGAATGTGATGGAGTGAATGTGATGGAGTGAATGTGATGGAGTGAATGTGTGGAGTGAATGTGATGGAGTGAATGTGATGGAGTGAATGTGATGGAGTGAATGTGATGGAGTGAATGTGATGGAGTGAATGTGTGGAGTGAATGTGATGGAGTGAATGTGATGGAGTGAATGTGTGGAGTGAATGTGATGGAGTGAATGTGATGGAGTGAATGTGTGGAGTGAATGTGTGGAGTGAATGTGATGGAGTGAATGTGATGGAGTGAATGTGTGGAGTGAATGTGATGGAGTGAATGTGATGGAGTGAATGTGATGGAGTGAATGTGATGGAGTGAATGTGATGGAGTGAATGTGATGGAGTGAATGTGATGGAGGAATGTGTGGAGTGAATGTGATGGAGTGAATGTGATGGAGTGAATGTGATGAGTGAATGTGATGGAATGAATGTGATGGAGTGAATGTGATGAGTGAATGTGTGGAGTGAATGTGATGGAATGAGTGGTGATGGAGTGAATGTGATGGAGTGAATGTGATGGAGTGAATGTGATGGAAGTGAATGTGTGGAGTGAATGTGTGGAGTGAATGTGATGGAGTGAATGTGATGGAGTGAATGTGTGGAGTGAATGTGATGGAGTGAATGTGATGGAGTGAATGTGATGGAGTGAATGTGATGGAGTGAATGTGATGGAGTGAATGTGATGGAGTGAATGTGATGGAGTGAATGTGATGGAGTGAATGTGATGGAGTGAATGTGATGGAGTGAATGTGATGGAGTGAATGTGATGGAGTGAATGTGATGGAGTGAATGTGATGGAGTGAATGTGATGGAGTGAATGTGATGGAGTGAATGTGATGGAGTGAATGTGTGGAGTGAATGTGATGGAGTGAATGTGATGGAGTGAATGTGTGGAGTGAATGTGATGGAGTGAATGTGATGGAGTGAATGTGATGGAGTGAATGTGTGGAGTGAATGTGATGGAGTGAATGTGATGGAGTGAATGTGTGGAGTGAATGTGATGGAGTGAATGTGATGGAGTGAATGTGTGGAGTGAATGTGATGGAGTGAATGTGTGGAGTGAATGTGATGGAGTGAATGTGATGGAGTGAATGTGATGGAGTGAATGTGATGGAGTGAATGTGATGGAGTGAATGTGATGGAGTGAATGTGTGGAGTGAATGTGTGGAGTGAATGTGTGGAGTGAATGTGATGGAGTGAATGTGATGGAGTGAATGTGATGGAGTGAATGTG
>JASTWF010001762.1:0-60751 GCA_030390025.1 Squalus acanthias
TTCACTCTGCAGTAGATATTATACCAGGTACCTGTTCTCACTGCTAGTAGATATTATAGCAGTACAGTTCACACTGCAGTAGATGACTTACCTGGTTAGTTCACCACTGCAGTAGAGATTAATACAGGTGTAGTTCATACTGCAGTAGATATTATACAAGGTGTAGTTCCACTGCTGTAGATATAATACCAGGTACAGTCACACGGCAGTAGATATTATACCAGGTGTCAGTTCACACTGCAGTAGATTTATACCAGGTTGCAGTTCACACTGCAGTAGATATTATACCAGGTGCAGTTCACACTGCAGTAGATATTATACCAGGTGCAGTTCACACTGCAGTAGATATTATACCAGTGTCAGTTCACACTGCAGAAGATATTTATACCAGTGGCAGTTCACACTGCAGTAGATATTATACCAGGTTCAGTTCACACTGCAGTAGATATTATACCAGGTACAGTTCACACTGCAGTAGATATTATACCAGGTATAGTTCACACTGCAGTAGATATTATCCAGGTATAGTTACACTGCAGTAGATATTATTCCAGGTGTAGTTCACACTGCAGTAGATATTATACCAGGTACAGTTCACACTGCAGTAGATATTATACCAGGTACAGTTCACACTGCAGTAGATATTATACCAGGTACAGTTCACACTGCAGTAGATATTATACCAGGTACAGTTCACGCTGCAGTAGATATTATACCAGGTGTAGTTCACACTGCAGTAGATATTATACCAGGTACAGTTCACACTGCAGTAGATATTATACCAGGTGTAGTTCACACTGCAGTAGATATTATACCAGGTACAGTTCACACTGCAGTAGATATTATACCAGGTCAGTTCACACTGCAGTAGATATTATACCAGGTACAGTTCACACTGCAGTAGATATTATACCAGTTACAGTTCACACTGCAGTAGATATTATACCAGGTACAGTTCACTCTGCAGTAGATATTATACCAGGTACAGTTCACACTGCAGTAGATATTATACCAGGTACAGTTCACACTGCAGTAGATATTATACCAGGTACAGTTCACACTGCAGTAGATATTATACCAGGTACAGTTCACACTGCAGTAGATATTATACCAGGTACAGTTCACACTGCAGTAGATATTATACCAGGTACAGTTCACACTGCAGTAGATATTATACCAGGTACAGTTCACACTGCAGTAGATATTATACCAGGTACAGTTCACACTGCAGTAGATATTATACCAGGTACAGTTCACACTGCAGTAGATATTATACCAGGTACAGTTCACACTGCAGTAGATATTATACCAGGTACAGTTCACACTGCAGTAGATATTATACCAGGTACAGTTCACACTGCAGTAGATATTATACCAGGTACAGTTCACACTGCAGTAGATATTATACCAGGTACAGTTCACACTGCAGTAGATATTATACCAGGTACAGTTCACACTGCAGTAGATATTATACCAGGTACAGTTCACACTGCAGTAGATATTATACCAGGTGCAGTTCACACTGCAGTAGATATTATACCAGGTACAGTTCACACTGCAGTAGATATTATACCAGGTACAGTTCACACTGCAGTAGATATTATACCAGGTGACAGTTCACACTGCAGTAGATATTATACCAGGTACAGTTCACACTGCAGTAGATATTATACCAGGTACAGTTCACACTGCAGTAGATATTATACCAGGTGCAGTTCACACTGCAGTAGATATTATACCAGGTGCAGTTCACACTGCAGTAGATATTATACCAGGTGCAGTTCACACTGCAGTAGATATTATACCAGGTACAGTTCACACTGCAGTAGATATTATACCAGGTGTAGTTCACACTGCAGTAGATATTATACCAGGTGCAGTTCACACTGCAGTAGATATTATACCAGGTGCAGTTCACACTGCAGTAGATATTATACCAGGTGTAGTTCACACTGCAGTAGATATTATACCAGGTACAGTTCACACTGCAGTAGATATTATACCAGGTGTAGTTCACACTGCAGTAGATATTATACCAGGTGTAGTTCACACGGCAGTAGATATTATACCAGGTACAGTTGACACTGCAGTAGATATTATACCAGGTGTAGTTCACACTGCAGTAGATATTATACCAGGTACAGTTGACACTGCAGTAGATATTATACCAGGTACAGTTGACACTGCAGTAGATATTATACCAGGTGCAGTTCACACTGCAGTAGATATTATACCAGGTACAGTTCACACTGCAGTAGATATTATACCAGGTACAGTTGACACTGCAGTAGATATTATACCAGGTGTAGGTTCACACTGCAGTAGATATTATACCAGGTGTAGTTCACACTGCAGTAGATATTATACCAGTGTACAGTTCACACTGCAGTAGATATTATACCAGGTACAGTTCACACTGCAGTAGATATTATACCAGGTACAGTTCAAACTGCAGTAGATATTATACCAGGTAAGTTCACACTGCAGTAGATATTATACCAGGTAGTTCACACTGCAGTAGATATTATACCAGGTGTAGTTCACACTGCAGTAGATATTATACCAGGTACAGTTCACACTGCAGTAGATATTATACCAGGTACAGTTCACACTGCAGTAGATATTATACCAGGTACAGTTCACACTGCAGTAGATATTATACCAGGTACAGTTCACACTGCAGTAGATATTATACCAGGTACAGTTCACACTGCAGTAGATATTATACCAGGTACAGTTCACACTGCAGTAGATATTATACCAGGTACAGTTCACACTGCAGTAGATATTATACCAGGTACAGTTCACACTGCAGTAGATATTATACCAGGTACAGTTCACACTGCAGTAGATATTATACCAGGTACAGTTCACACTGCAGTAGATATTATACCAGGTACAGTTCACACTGCAGTAGATATTATACCAGGTGCAGTTCACACTGCAGTAGATATTATACCAGTACAGTTCACACTGCAGTAGATATTATACCAGGTACAGTTCACACTGCAGTAGATATTATACCAGGTGTAGTTCACACTGCAGTAGATATTATACCAGGTACAGTTCACACTGCAGTAGATATTATACCAGGTGCAGTTCACACTGCAGTAGATATTATACCAGGTACAGTTCACACTGCAGTAGATATTATACCAGGTACAGTTCACACTGCAGTAGATATTATACCAGGTACAGTTCACACTGCAGTAGATATTATACCAGGTGTAGTTCACACTGCAGTAGATATTATACCAGGTACAGTTCACACTGCAGTAGATATTATACCAGGTACAGTTCACACTGCAGTAGATATTATACCAGGTGTAGTTCACACTGCAGTAGATATTATACCAGTGTAGTTCACACTGCAGTAGATATTATACCAGGTACAGTTCACACTGCAGTAGATATTATACCAGGTACAGTTCACACTGCAGTAGATATTATACCAGGTACAGTTCACACTGCAGTAGATATTATACCAGGTACAGTTCACACTGCAGTAGATATTATACCAGGTGTAGTTCACACTGCAGTAGATATTATACCAGGTACAGTTCACACTGCAGTAGATATTATACCAGGTACAGTTCACACTGCAGTAGATATTATACCAGGTACAGTTCACACTGCAGTAGATATTATACCAGTACAGTTCACACTGCAGTAGATATTATACCAGTAGCAGTTCACACTGCAGTAGATATTATACCAGGTCAGTTCACACTGCAGTCGATATTATACCAGGTACAGTTCACACTGCAGTAGATATTATACCAGGTACAGTTCACACTGCAGTAGATATTATACCAGGTGTAGTTCACACTGCAGTAGATATTATACCAGGTACAGTTCACACTGCAGTAGATATTATACCAGGTCAGTTCACACTGCAGTAGATATTATACCAGGTACAGTTCACACTGCAGTAGATATTATACCAGGTACAGTTCACATTGCAGTAGATATTATACCAGGTACAGTTGACATTGCAGTAGATATTATACCAGGTGTAGTTCACACTGCAGTAGATATGATACCTGGTACAGTTCAAACTGCAGTAGATATTATACCAGGTGCAGTTCATACTGCAGTAGATATTATTCCAAGTACAGTTCACACTGTCGTAGATATTATACCAGCTACAGTTCACGCTGCAGTAGATATTATACCAGGTACTGTTCTCACTGCAGTAGATATTATAGCAGGTACAGTTCACACTGCAGTAGATATTATACCAGGTACAGTTCACACTGCAGTAGATATTATACCAGGTGTAGTTCACACTGCAGTAGATATTATACCAGGTACAGTTCACACTGCAGTAGATATTATACCAGGTACAGTTCACACTGCAGTAGATATTATACCAAGTACAGTTCACACGGCAGTAGATATTATACCAGGTGCAGTTCACGCTGCAGTAGATATTATACCAGGTGCAGTTCACACTGCAGTAGATATTATACCAGGTGCAGTTCACACTGCAGTAGATATTATACCAGGTACAGTTCACACTGCAGTAGATATTATACCAGGTACAGTTCACACTGCAGTAGATATTATACCAGGTGCAGTTCACACTGCAGTAGATATTATACCAGGTACAGTTCACACTGCAGTAGATATTATACCAGGTACAGTTCACACTGCAGTAGATATTATACCAGGTACAGTTGACACTGCAGTAGATATTATACCAGGTGCAGTTCACACTGCAGTAGATATTATACCAGGTGCAGTTCACACTGCAGTAGATATTATACCAGGTGTAGTTCACACTGCAGTAGATATTATACCAGGTACAGTTACACTGCAGTAGATATTATACCAGGTACAGTTCACACTGCAGTAGATATTATACCAGGTGTAGTTCACACTGCAGTAGATATTATACCAGTGTAGTTCACACTGCAGTAGATATTATACCAGGTGTAGTTCACACTGCAGTAGATATTATACCAGGTGTAGTTCACACTGCAGTAGATATTATACCAGGTACAGTTCACACTGCAGTAGATATTATACCAGGGTACAGTTCACACTGCAGTAGATATTATACCAGGTACAGTTCACACTGCAGTAGATATTATACCAGGTACAGTTCACACTGCAGTAGATATTATACCAGGTGTAGTTCACACTGCAGTAGATATTATACCAGGTGTAGTTCACACTGCAGTAGATATTATACCAGGTACAGTTCACACTGCAGTAGATATTATACCAGGTACAGTTCACACTGCAGTAGATATTATACCAGGTACAGTTCACACTGCAGTAGATATTATACCAGGTACAGTTCACACTGCAGTAGATATTATACCAGGTGCAGTTCACACTGCAGTAGATATTATACCAGGTACAGTTCACACTGCAGTAGATATTATACCAGGTACAGTTCACACTGCAGTAGATATTATACCAGGTACAGTTCACACTGCAGTAGATATTATACCAGGTACAGTTCACACTGCAGTAGATATTATACCAGGTACAGTTCACACTGCAGTAGATATTATACCAGGTGCAGTTCACACTGCAGTAGATATTATACCAGGTACAGTTCACACTGCAGTAGATATTATACCAGGTACAGTTCACACTGCAGTAGATATTATACCAGGTACAGTTCACACTGCAGTAGATATTATACCAGGTGTAGTTCACACTGCAGTAGATATTATACCAGGTACAGTTCACACTGCAGTAGATATTATACCAGGTGCAGTTCACACTGCAGTAGATATTATACCAGGTACAGTTCACACTGCAGTAGATATTATACCAGGTACAGTTCACACTGCAGTAGATATTATACCAGGTACAGTTCACACTGCAGTAGATATTATACCAGGTGTAGTTCACACTGCAGTAGATATTATACCAGGTACAGTTCACACTGCAGTAGATATTATACCAGGTGAAGTTCACTACTGCAGTAGATATTATACCAGGTACAGTTCACACTGCAGTAGATATTATACCAGGTACAGTTCACACTGCAGTAGATATTATACCAGGTACAGTTCACACTGCAGTAGATATTATACCAGGTAGCAGTTCACACTGCAGTAGATATTATACCAGGTACAGTCACACTGCAGTAGATATTATACCAGGTACAGTTCACACTGCAGTAGATATTATACCAGGTACAGTTCACACTGCAGTAGATATTATACCAGGTACAGTTCACACTGCAGTAGATATTATACCAGGTACTGTTCACACTGCAGTAGATATTATACCAGGTGCTGTTCACACTGCAGTAGATATTATACCAGGTACAGTTCACACTGCAGTAGATATTATACCAGTGTAGTTCACACTGCAGTAGATATTATACCAGGTGTAGTTCACACTGCAGTAGATATTATACCAGATACAGTTCACACTGCAGTAGATATTATACCAGGTACAGTTCACACTGCAGTAGATATTATACCAGGTACAGTTCAAACTGCAGTAAGTATTATACCAGGTAAAGTTCACTCTGCAGTAGATATTATACCAGGTGTTGTTCACACTGCAGTAGATATTATACCAGGTACGTTCACACTGCAGTAGATATTATACCAGGTACAGTTCACACTGCAGTAGATATTATACCAGGTACAGTTCACACTGCAGTAGATATTATACCAGGTACAGTTCACACTGCAGTAGATATTATACCAGGTACAGTTCACACTGCAGTAGATATTATACCAGTACAGTTCACACTGCAGTAGATATTATACCAGGTGCAGTTCACACTGCAGTAGATATTATACCAGGTACAGTTCACACTGCAGTAGATATTATACCAGGTTCAGTTCACACTGCAGTAGATATTATACCAGGTACTGTTCACACTGCAGTAGATATTATACCAGGTACAGTTCACACTGCAGTAGATATTATACCAGGTACAGTTCACACTGCAGTAGATATTATACCAGGTGCAGTTCACACTGCAGTAGATATTATACCAGTACAGTTCACACTGCAGTAGATATTATACCAGGTACAGTTCACACTGCAGTAGATATTATACCAGGTACAGTTCACACTGCAGTAGATATTATACCAGGTGTAGTTCATACTGCAGTAGATATTATACCAGGTACAGTTCACACTGCAGTAGATATTATACCAGGTGCAGTTCACACTGCAGTAGATATTATACCAGGTACAGTTCACACTGCAGTAGATATTATACCAGGTACAGTTCACACTAAAGTAGAAATTATACCAGGTACAGTTCACACTGCAGTAGATATTATACCAGGTGTAGTTCACACTGCAGTAGATATTATACCAGGTACAGTTCACACTGCAGTAGATATTATTCCAGTGCAGTTCACACTGCAGTAGATACTATACCAGGTGTAGTTCACACTGCAGTAGATATTATACCAGTTGTAGTTCACACTGCAGTAGATATTATACAAGGTGCAGTTCACACTGCAGTAGATATTATACAAGTACAGTTCACATGGCAGTAGATATTATACCAGGTACAGTTCACACTGCAGTAGATATTATACCAGGTACAGTTCACACTGCAGTAGATATTATACCAGGTACAGTTCACACTGCAGTAGATATTATACCAGGTACAGTTCACACTGCAGTAGATATTATACCAGGTACAGTTCACACTGCAGTAGATATTATACCAAGGTACAGTTCACACTGCAGTAGATATTATACCAGGTGCAGTTCACACTGCAGTAGATATTATACCAGGTGCAGTTCACACTGCAGTAGATATTATACCAGGTGCAGTTCACACTGCAGTAGATATTATACCAGGTGCAGTTCACACTGCAGTAGATATTATACCAGGTACAGTTCACACTGCAGTAGATATTATACCAGGTGTAGTTCACACTGCAGTAGATATTATACCAGGTGCAGTTCACACTGCAGTAGATATTATACCAGGTGTAGTTCACACTGCAGTAGATATTATACCAGGTATAGTTCACACTGCAGTAGATATTATACCAGGTACAGTTCACATTGCAGTACATATTATACCAGGTGTAGTTCACACTGCAGTAGATATTATACCAGGTACAGTTCAACTGCAGTAGATATTATACAGGTGCAGTTCACACTGCAGTAGATATTATACCAGGTAAGTTCACACGGCAGTCGATATTATACCAGGTACAGTTGACACTGCAGTAGAATTATACCAGGTGTAGTTCACACTGCAGTAGATATTATACCAGGTACAGTTGACACTGCAGTAGATATTATACCAGGTACAGTTCACACTGCAGTAGATATTATACCAGGTGTAGTTCATACTGCAGTAGATATTATACCAGGTATAGTTCACACTGCAGTAGATATTATACCAGGTGCAGTTCACACTGCAGTAGATATTATACCAGGTGTAGTTCACACTGCAGTCGATATTATACCAGGTATAGTTCACACTGCAGTCGATATTGTACCAGGTACAGTTCACATTGCAGTACATATTATACCAGGTGTAGTTCACACTGCAGTAGATATTATACCAGGTACAGTTCAAACTGCAGTAGATATTATACCAGGTGCAGTTCACACTGCAGTAGATATTATACCAGGTGTAGTTCACACGGCAGTCGATATTATACCAGGTACAGTTGACACTGCAGTAGATATTATACCAGGTGTAGTTCACACTGCAGTAGATATTATACCAGGTACAGTTGACACTGCAGTAGATATTATACCAGGTACAGTTCACACTGCAGTAGATATTATACCAGGTGTAGTTCATACTGCAGTAGATATTATACCAGGTATAGTTCACACTGCAGTAGATATTATACCAGGTACAGTTCACACTGCAGTAGATATTATACCAGGTACAGTTCACACTGCAGTAGATATTATACCAGGTGCAGTTCACACTGCAGTAGATATTATACCAGGTGCAGTTCACACTGCAGTAGATATTATACCAGGTGCAGTTCACACTGCAGTAGATATTATACCAGGTGCAGTTCACACTGCAGCAGATATTATACCAAGTACAGTTCACACTGCAGTAGATATTATACCAGGTGTAGTTCACACTGCAGTAGATATTATACCAGGTGCAGTTCACACTGCAGTAGATATTATACCAGGTGTAGTTCACACTGCAGTCGATATTATACCAGGTATAGTTCACACTGCAGTCGATATTGTACCAGGTACAGTTCACATTGCAGTACATATTATACCAGGTGTAGTTCACACTGCAGTAGATATTATACCAGGTACAGTTCAAACTGCAGTAGATATTATACCAGGTGCAGTTCACACTGCAGTAGATATTATACCAGGTGTAGTTCACACGGCAGTCGATATTATACCAGGTACAGTTGACACTGCAGTAGATATTATACCAGGTGTAGTTCACACTGCAGTAGATATTATACCAGGTACAGTTGACACTGCAGTAGATATTATACCAGGTACAGTTGACACTGCAGTAGATATTATACCAGGTACAGTTGACACTGCAGTAGATATTATACCAGGTGCAGTTCACACTGCAGTAGATATTATACCAGGTACAGTTGACACTGCAGTAGATATTATACCAGGTACAGTTGACACTGCAGTAGATATTATACCAGGTGTGGTTCACACTGCAGTAGCTATTATACCAGGTGTAGTTCACACTTCAGTAGATATTATACCAGGTGTAGTTCACACTGCAGTAGATATTATACCAGGTGTAGTTCACACGGCAGTAGATATTATACCAGATACAGTTCACACTGCAGTAGATATTATACCAGGTACAGTTCACACTGCAGTAGACATTATACCAGGTACAGTTCACACTGCAGTAGGTATTATACCAGGTAAAGTTCACTCTGCAGTAGATATTATACCAGGTGTTGATCACACTGCAGTAGATATTATACCAGGTGTAGTTCACACGGCAGTAGATATTATACCAGGTACAGTTCACACTGCATTAGATATTATACCAGGTACAGTTCACACTGCAGTAGGTATTAGACCAGGTACTGTTCACACTGCAGTTGATATTATACCAGGTACAGTTCACACTGCAGTAGATATTATACCAGGTACAGTTCACACTGCAGTAGATATTATACCAGGTGCAGTTCACACTGCAGTAGATATTATACCAAGTACAGTTCACACTGCAGTCGATATTATACCAGCTACAGTTCACACTGCAGTAGATATTATACCAGGTACTGTTCACACTGCAGTAGATATTATACCAGGTACAGTTCACACTGCAGTAGATATTATACCAGGTACAGTTCACACTGCAGTAGATATTATACCAGGTGCAGTTCACACTGCAGTAGATATTATACCAAGTACAGTTCATACGGCAGTAGATATTATAGCAGGTACAGTTCACACTGCAGTAGATATTATACCAGGTACAGTTCACACTGCAGTAGATATTATACCAGGTGTAGTTCATACTGCAGTAGATATTATACCAGGTACAGTTCACACTGCAGTAGATATTATACAAGGTGCAGTTCACACTGCAGTAGATATTATACCAGGTACAGTTCACACTGCAGTAGATATTGTACCAGGTACAGTTCACACTAAAGTAGAAATTATACCAGGTACAGTTCACACTGCAGTAGATATTATACCAGGTGCAGTTCACACTGCAGTAGATATTATACCAGGTACAGTTGACACTGCAGTAGATATTATACCAGGTGTAGTTCATACTGCAGTAGATATTATACCAGGTACAGTTCACACTGCAGTAGATATTATACCAGGTACAGTTCACACTGCAGTAGATATTATACCAAGTACAGTTCACACTGCAGTAGATATTATACCAGGTGCAGTTCACACTGCAGTAGATATTATACCAGGTGCAGTTCACACTGCAGTAGATATTATACCAGGTGCAGTTCACACTGCAGTAGATATTATACCAGGTGCAGTTCACACTGCAGCAGATATTATACCAAGTACAGTTCACACTGCAGTAGATATTATACCAGGTGTAGTTCACACTGCAGTAGATATTATACCAGGTGCAGTTCACACTGCAGTAGATATTATACCAGGTGTAGTTCACACTGCAGTCGATATTATACCAGGTATAGTTCACACTGCAGTCGATATTGTACCAGGTACAGTTCACATTGCAGTACATATTATACCAGGTGTAGTTCACACTGCAGTAGATATTATACCAGGTACAGTTCAAACTGCAGTAGATATTATACCAGGTACAGTTCACACTGCAGTAGATATTATACCAGGTGTAGTTCACACTGCAGTAGATATTATACCAGGTACAGTTGACACTGCAGTAGATATTATACCAGGTGCAGTTCACACTGCAGTAGATACTATACCAGGTGTAGTTCACACTGCAGTAGATATTATACCAGTTGTAGTTCACACTGCAGTAGATATTATCCAAGGTGCAGTTCACACTGCAGTAGATATTATACCAAGTACAGTTCACACGGCAGTAGATATTATACCAGGTACAGTTCACACTGCAGTAGATATTATACCAGGTACAGTTCACACTGCAGTAGATATTATACCAGGTGTAGTTCATACTGCAGTAGATATTATACCAGGTACAGTTCACACGGCAGTAGATATTATACCAGGTACAGTTCACACTGCAGTAGATATTATACCAAGTACAGTTCACACTGCAGTAGATATTATACCAGGTGCAGTTCACACTGCAGTAGATATTATACCAGGTGCAGTTCACACTGCAGTAGATATTATACCAGGTGCAGTTCACACTGCAGTAGATATTATACCAGGTACAGTTGACACTGCAGTAGATATTATACCAGGTACAGTTGACACTGCAGTAGATATTATACCAGGTGTGGTTCACACTGCAGTAGATATTATACCAGGTGTAGTTCACACTGCAGTAGATTTTATACCAGGTGTAGTTCACACTGCAGTAGATATTATACCAGGTGTAGTTCACACGGCAGTAGATATTATACCAGATACAGTTCACGCTGCAGTAGATATTATACCAGGTACAGTTCACACTGCAGTAGATATTATACCAGGTACAGTTCACACTGCAGTAGGTATTATACCAGGTAAAGTTCACTCTGCAGTAGATATTATACCAGGTGTTGATCACACTGCAGTAGATATTATACCAGGTGTAGTTCACACGGCAGTAAATATTATACCAGGTACAGTTCACACTGCAGTAGATATTATACCAGGTACAGTTCACACTGCAGTAGATATTATACCAGGTACTGTTCACACTGCAGTAGATATTATACCAGGTACAGTTCACACTGCAGTAGATATTATACCAGGTACAGTTCACACTGCAGTAGATATTATACCAGGTGCAGTTCACACTGCAGTAGATATTATACCAAGTACAGTTCACACTGCAGTCGATATTATACCAGCTACAGTTCACACTGCAGTAGATATTATACCAGGTACTGTTCACACTGCAGTCGATATTATACCAGCTACAGTTCACACTGCAGTAGATATTATACCAGGTACAGTTCACACTGCAGTAGATATTATACCAGGTGCAGTTCACACTGCAGTAGATATTATACCAAGTACAGTTCACACGGCAGTAGATATTATAGCAGGTACAGTTCACACTGCAGTAGATATTATACCAGGTACAGTTCACACTGCAGTAGATATTATACCAGGTGTAGTTCATACTGCAGTAGATATTATACCAGGTACAGTTCACACTGCAGTAGATATTATACCAGGTGCAGTTCACACTGCAGTAGATATTATACCAGGTACAGTTCACACTGCAGTAGATATTATACCAGGTACAGTTCACACTAAAGTAGAAATTATACCAGGTACAGTTCACACTGCAGTAGATATTATACCAGGTGTAGTTCACACTGCAGTAGATATTATACCAGGTACAGTTCACACTGCAGTAGATATTATACCAGGTGCAGTTCACACTGCAGTAGATACTATACCAGGTGTAGTTCACACTGCAGTAGATATTATACCAGTTGTAGTTCACACTGCAGTAGATATTATACAAGGTGCAGTTCACACTGCAGTAGATATTATACCAAGTACAGTTCACATGGCAGTAGATATTATACCAGGTACAGTTCACACTGCAGTAGATATTATACCAGGTACAGTTCACACTGCAGTAGATATTATACCAGGTGTAGTTCATACTGCAGTAGATATTATACCAGGTACAGTTCACACTGCAGTAGATATTATACCAGGTACAGTTCACACTGCAGTAGATATTATACCAAGTACAGTTCACACTGCAGTAGATATTATACCAGGTGCAGTTCACACTGCAGTAGATATTATACCAGGTGCAGTTCACACTGCAGTAGATATTATACCAGGTGCAGTTCACACTGCAGTAGATATTATACCAGGTGCAGTTCACACTGCAGCAGATATTATACCAAGTACAGTTCACACTGCAGTAGATATTATACCAGGTGTAGTTCACACTGCAGTAGATATTATACCAGGTGCAGTTCACACTGCAGTAGATATTATACCAGGTGTAGTTCACACTGCAGTCGATATTATACCAGGTATAGTTCACACTGCAGTCGATATTGTACCAGGTACAGTTCACATTGCAGTACATATTATACCAGGTGTAGTTCACACTGCAGTAGATATTATACCAGGTACAGTTCAAACTGCAGTAGATATTATACCAGGTGCAGTTCACACTGCAGTAGATATTATACCAGGTGTAGTTCACACGGCAGTAGATATTATACCAGGTACAGTTGACACTGCAGTAGATATTATACCAGGTGTAGTTCACACTGCAGTAGATATTATACCAGGTACAGTTGACACTGCAGTAGATATTATACCAGGTACAGTTGACACTGCAGTAGATATTATACCAGGTACAGTTGACACTGCAGTAGATATTATACCAGGTACAGTTGACACTGCAGTAGATATTATACCAGGTGCAGTTCACACTGCAGTAGATATTATACCAGGTACAGTTGACACTGCAGTAGATATTATACCAGGTACAGTTGACACTGCAGTAGATATTATACCAGGTGTGGTTCACACTGCAGTAGCTATTATACCAGGTGTAGTTCACACTTCAGTAGATATTATACCAGGTGTAGTTCACACTGCAGTAGATATTATACCAGGTGTAGTTCACACGGCAGTAGATATTATACCAGATACAGTTCACACTGCAGTAGATATTATACCAGGTACAGTTCACACTGCAGTAGACATTATACCAGGTACAGTTCACACTGCAGTAGGTATTATACCAGGTAAAGTTCACTCTGCAGTAGATATTATACCAGGTGTTGATTACACTGCAGTAGATATTATACCAGGTGTAGTTCACACGGCAGTAGATATTATCCCAGGTACAGTTCACACTGCATTAGATATTATACCAGGTACAGTTCACACTGCAGTAGGTATTAGACCAGGTACTGTTCACACTGCAGTTGATATTATACCAGGTGCAGTTCACACTGCAGTAGATATTATACCAAGTACAGTTCATACGGCAGTAGATATTATAGCAGGTACAGTTCACACTGCAGTAGATATTATACCAGGTACAGTTCACACTGCTGTAGATATTATACCAGGTGTAGTTCACACTGCAGTCGATATTATACCAGGTATAGTTCACACTGCAGTCGATATTGTACCAGGTACAGTTCACATTGCAGTAGATATTATACCAGGTGTAGTTCACACTGCAGTAGATATTATACCAGGTACAGTTCAAACTGCAGTAGATATTATACCAGGTACAGTTCACACTGCAGTAGATATTATACCAGGTGTAGTTCACACTGCAGTAGATATTATACCAGGTACAGTTGACACTGCAGTAGATATTATACCAGGTGCAGTTCACACTGCAGTAGATACTATACCAGGTGTAGTTCACACTGCAGTAGATATTATACCAGTTGTAGTTCACACTGCAGTAGATATTATACAAGGTGCAGTTCACACTGCAGTAGATATTATACCAAGTACAGTTCACACGGCAGTAGATATTATACCAGGTACAGTTCACACTGCAGTAGATATTATACCAGGTACAGTTCACACTGCAGTAGATATTATACCAGGTGTAGTTCATACTGCAGTAGATATTATACCAGGTACAGTTCACACGGCAGTAGATATTATACCAGGTACAGTTCACACTGCAGTAGATATTATACCAAGTACAGTTCACACTGCAGTAGATATTATACCAGGTGCAGTTCACACTGCAGTAGATATTATACCAGGTGCAGTTCACACTGCAGTAGATATTATACCAGGTGCAGTTCACACTGCAGTAGATATTATACCAGGTACAGTTGACACTGCAGTAGATATTATACCAGGTACAGTTGACACTGCAGTAGATATTATACCAGGTGTGGTTCACACTGCAGTAGATATTATACCAGGTGTAGTTCACACTGCAGTAGATTTTATACCAGGTGTAGTTCACACTGCAGTAGATATTATACCAGGTGTAGTTCACACGGCAGTAGATATTATACCAGATACAGTTCACGCTGCAGTAGATATTATACCAGGTACAGTTCACACTGCAGTAGATATTATACCAGGTACAGTTCACACTGCAGTAGGTATTATACCAGGTAA
Source organism: Squalus acanthias (assembly GCA_030390025.1). Lineage (NCBI taxonomy): Eukaryota > Metazoa > Chordata > Chondrichthyes > Squaliformes > Squalidae > Squalus > Squalus acanthias. The sequence goes on from JASTWF010001762.1 coordinate 15,658, forward strand.
AGTTCACTCTGCAGTAGATATTATACCAGGTGTTGATCACACTGCAGTAGATATTATACCAGGTGTAGTTCACACGGCAGTAGATATTATACCAGGTACAGTTCACACTGCAGTAGATATTATACCAGGTACAGTTCACACTGCAGTAGATATTATACCAGGTACTGTTCACACTGCAGTAGATATTATACCAGGTACAGTTCACACTGCAGTAGATATTATACCAGGTACAGTTCACACTGCAGTAGATATTATACCAGGTGCAGTTCACACTGCAGTAGATATTATACCAAGTACAGTTCACACTGCAGTCGATATTATACCAGCTACAGTTCACACTGCAGTAGATATTATACCAGGTACTGTTCACACTGCAGTCGATATTATACCAGCTACAGTTCACACTGCAGTAGATATTATACCAGGTACAGTTCACACTGCAGTAGATATTATACCAGGTGCAGTTCACACTGCAGTAGATATTATACCAAGTACAGTTCACACGGCAGTAGATATTATAGCAGGTACAGTTCACACTGCAGTAGATATTATACCAGGTACAGTTCACACTGCAGTAGATATTATACCAGGTGTAGTTCATACTGCAGTAGATATTATACCAGGTACAGTTCACACTGCAGTAGATATTATACCAGGTGCAGTTCACACTGCAGTAGATATTATACCAGGTACAGTTCACACTGCAGTAGATATTATACCAGGTACAGTTCACACTAAAGTAGAAATTATACCAGGTACAGTTCACACTGCAGTAGATATTATACCAGGTGTAGTTCACACTGCAGTAGATATTATACCAGGTACAGTTCACACTGCAGTAGATATTATACCAGGTGCAGTTCACACTGCAGTAGATACTATACCAGGTGTAGTTCACACTGCAGTAGATATTATACCAGTTGTAGTTCACACTGCAGTAGATATTATACAAGGTGCAGTTCACACTGCAGTAGATATTATACCAAGTACAGTTCACATGGCAGTAGATATTATACCAGGTACAGTTCACACTGCAGTAGATATTATACCAGGTACAGTTCACACTGCAGTAGATATTATACCAGGTGTAGTTCATACTGCAGTAGATATTATACCAGGTACAGTTCACACTGCAGTAGATATTATACCAGGTACAGTTCACACTGCAGTAGATATTATACCAAGTACAGTTCACACTGCAGTAGATATTATACCAGGTGCAGTTCACACTGCAGTAGATATTATACCAGGTGCAGTTCACACTGCAGTAGATATTATACCAGGTGCAGTTCACACTGCAGTAGATATTATACCAGGTGCAGTTCACACTGCAGCAGATATTATACCAAGTACAGTTCACACTGCAGTAGATATTATACCAGGTGTAGTTCACACTGCAGTAGATATTATACCAGGTGCAGTTCACACTGCAGTAGATATTATACCAGGTGTAGTTCACACTGCAGTCGATATTATACCAGGTATAGTTCACACTGCAGTCGATATTGTACCAGGTACAGTTCACATTGCAGTACATATTATACCAGGTGTAGTTCACACTGCAGTAGATATTATACCAGGTACAGTTCAAACTGCAGTAGATATTATACCAGGTGCAGTTCACACTGCAGTAGATATTATACCAGGTGTAGTTCACACGGCAGTAGATATTATACCAGGTACAGTTGACACTGCAGTAGATATTATACCAGGTGTAGTTCACACTGCAGTAGATATTATACCAGGTACAGTTGACACTGCAGTAGATATTATACCAGGTACAGTTGACACTGCAGTAGATATTATACCAGGTACAGTTGACACTGCAGTAGATATTATACCAGGTACAGTTGACACTGCAGTAGATATTATACCAGGTGCAGTTCACACTGCAGTAGATATTATACCAGGTACAGTTGACACTGCAGTAGATATTATACCAGGTACAGTTGACAGCTGCAGTAGATATTATACCAGGTGTGGTTCACACTGCAGTAGCTATTATACCAGGTGTAGTTCACACTTCAGTAGATATTATACCAGGTGTAGTTCACACTGCAGTAGATATTATACCAGGTGTAGTTCACACGGCAGTAGATATTATACCAGATACAGTTCACACTGCAGTAGATATTATACCAGGTACAGTTCACACTGCAGTAGACATTATACCAGGTACAGTTCACACTGCAGTAGGTATTATACCAGGTAAAGTTCACTCTGCAGTAGATATTATACCAGGTGTTGATCACACTGCAGTAGATATTATACCAGGTGTAGTTCACACGGCAGTAGATATTATCCCAGGTACAGTTCACACTGCATTAGATATTATACCAGGTACAGTTCACACTGCAGTAGGTATTAGACCAGGTACTGTTCACACTGCAGTTGATATTATACCAGGTACAGTTCACACTGCAGTAGATATTATACCAGGTACAGTTCACACTGCAGTAGATATTATACCAGGTGCAGTTCACACTGCAGTAGATATTATACCAAGTACAGTTCACACTGCAGTCGATATTATACCAGCTACAGTTCACACTGCAGTAGATATTATACCAGGTACTGTTCACACTGCAGTAGATATTATACCAGGTACAGTTCACACTGCAGTAGATATTATACAGATCAGCCATGATCTTATTGAATGGCGGAGCAGGCTCGAGGGGCCGATTGGCCTACTCCTGCTCCTATTTCTTATGTTCTTATGTATACCAGGTACAGTTCACACTGCAGTAGATATTATACCAGGTGCAGTTCACACTGCAGTAGATATTATACCAAGTACAGTTCATACGGCAGTAGATATTATAGCAGGTACAGTTCACACTGCAGTAGATATTATACCAGGTACAGTTCACACTGCAGTAGATATTATACCAGGTGTAGTTCACACTGCAGTCGATATTATACCAGGTATAGTTCACACTGCAGTCGATATTATACCAGGTACAGTTCACACTGCAGTAGATATTATACCAGGTGTAGTTCACACTGCAGTAGATATTATACCAGGTACAGTTCAAACTGCAGTAGATATTATACCAGGTACAGTTCACACTGCAGTAGATATTATACCAGGTGTAGTTCACACTGCAGTAGATTTTATACCAGGTGTAGTTCACACTGCAGTAGATATTATACCAGGTGTAGTTCACACGGCAGTAGATATTATACCAGATACAGTTCACGCTGCAGTAGATATTATACCAGGTACAGTTCACACTGCAGTAGATATTATACCAGGTACAGTTCACACTGCAGTAGGTATTATACCAGGTAAAGTTCACTCTGCAGTAGATATTATACCAGGTGTTGATCACACTGCAGTAGATATTATACCAGGTGTAGTTCACACGGCAGTAGATATTATACCAGGTACAGTTCACACTGCAGTAGATATTATACCAGGTACAGTTCACACTGCAGTAGATATTATACCAGGTACTGTTCACACTGCAGTAGATATTATACCAGGTACAGTTCACACTGCAGTAGATATTATACCAGGTACAGTTCACACTGCAGTAGATATTATACCAGGTGCAGTTCACACTGCAGTAGATATTATACCAAGTACAGTTCACACTGCAGTCGATATTATACCAGCTACAGTTCACACTGCAGTAGATATTATACCAGGTACTGTTCACACTGCAGTCGATATTATACCAGCTACAGTTCACACTGCAGTAGATATTATACCAGGTACAGTTCACACTGCAGTAGATATTATACCAGGTGCAGTTCACACTGCAGTAGATATTATACCAAGTACAGTTCACACGGCAGTAGATATTATAGCAGGTACAGTTCACACTGCAGTAGATATTATACCAGGTACAGTTCACACTGCAGTAGATATTATACCAGGTGTAGTTCATACTGCAGTAGATATTATACCAGGTACAGTTCACACTGCAGTAGATATTATACCAGGTGCAGTTCACACTGCAGTAGATATTATACCAGGTACAGTTCACACTGCAGTAGATATTATACCAGGTACAGTTCACACTAAAGTAGAAATTATACCAGGTACAGTTCACACTGCAGTAGATATTATACCAGGTGTAGTTCACACTGCAGTAGATATTATACCAGGTACAGTTCACACTGCAGTAGATATTATACCAGGTGCAGTTCACACTGCAGTAGATACTATACCAGGTGTAGTTCACACTGCAGTAGATATTATACCAGTTGTAGTTCACACTGCAGTAGATATTATACAAGGTGCAGTTCACACTGCAGTAGATATTATACCAAGTACAGTTCACATGGCAGTAGATATTATACCAGGTACAGTTCACACTGCAGTAGATATTATACCAGGTACAGTTCACACTGCAGTAGATATTATACCAGGTGTAGTTCATACTGCAGTAGATATTATACCAGGTACAGTTCACACTGCAGTAGATATTATACCAGGTACAGTTCACACTGCAGTAGATATTATACCAAGTACAGTTCACACTGCAGTAGATATTATACCAGGTGCAGTTCACACTGCAGTAGATATTATACCAGGTGCAGTTCACACTGCAGTAGATATTATACCAGGTGCAGTTCACACTGCAGTAGATATTATACCAGGTGCAGTTCACACTGCAGCAGATATTATACCAAGTACAGTTCACACTGCAGTAGATATTATACCAGGTGTAGTTCACACTGCAGTAGATATTATACCAGGTGCAGTTCACACTGCAGTAGATATTATACCAGGTGTAGTTCACACTGCAGTCGATATTATACCAGGTATAGTTCACACTGCAGTCGATATTGTACCAGGTACAGTTCACATTGCAGTACATATTATACCAGGTGTAGTTCACACTGCAGTAGATATTATACCAGGTACAGTTCAAACTGCAGTAGATATTATACCAGGTGCAGTTCACACTGCAGTAGATATTATACCAGGTGTAGTTCACACGGCAGTAGATATTATACCAGGTACAGTTGACACTGCAGTAGATATTATACCAGGTGTAGTTCACACTGCAGTAGATATTATACCAGGTACAGTTGACACTGCAGTAGATATTATACCAGGTACAGTTGACACTGCAGTAGATATTATACCAGGTACAGTTGACACTGCAGTAGATATTATACCAGGTACAGTTGACACTGCAGTAGATATTATACCAGGTGCAGTTCACACTGCAGTAGATATTATACCAGGTACAGTTGACACTGCAGTAGATATTATACCAGGTACAGTTGACAGTGCAGTAGATATTATACCAGGTGTGGTTCACACTGCAGTAGCTATTATACCAGGTGTAGTTCACACTTCAGTAGATATTATACCAGGTGTAGTTCACACTGCAGTAGATATTATACCAGGTGTAGTTCACACGGCAGTAGATATTATACCAGATACAGTTCACACTGCAGTAGATATTATACCAGGTACAGTTCACACTGCAGTAGACATTATACCAGGTACAGTTCACACTGCAGTAGGTATTATACCAGGTAAAGTTCACTCTGCAGTAGATATTATACCAGGTGTTGATCACACTGCAGTAGATATTATACCAGGTGTAGTTCACACGGCAGTAGATATTATCCCAGGTACAGTTCACACTGCATTAGATATTATACCAGGTACAGTTCACACTGCAGTAGGTATTAGACCAGGTACTGTTCACACTGCAGTTGATATTATACCAGGTGCAGTTCACACTGCAGTAGATATTATACCAAGTACAGTTCACACTGCAGTCGATATTATACCAGCTACAGTTCACACTGCAGTAGATATTATACCAGGTACTGTTCACACTGCAGTAGATATTATACCAGGTACAGTTCACACTGCAGTAGATATTATACAGATCAGCCATGATCTTATTGAATGGCGGAGCAGGCTCGAGGGGCCGATTGGCCTACTCCTGCTCCTATTTCTTATGTTCTTATGTATACCAGGTACAGTTCACACTGCAGTAGATATTATACCAGGTGCAGTTCACACTGCAGTAGATATTATACCAAGTACAGTTCATACGGCAGTAGATATTATAGCAGGTACAGTTCACACTGCAGTAGATATTATACCAGGTACAGTTCACACTGCTGTAGATATTATACCAGGTGTAGTTCACACTGCAGTCGATATTATACCAGGTATAGTTCACACTGCAGTCGATATTGTACCAGGTACAGTTCACATTGCAGTAGATATTATACCAGGTGTAGTTCACACTGCAGTAGATATTATACCAGGTACAGTTCAAACTGCAGTAGATATTATACCAGGTACAGTTCACACTGCAGTAGATATTATACCAGGTGTAGTTCACACTGCAGTAGATATTATACCAGGTACAGTTCACACTGCAGTAGATATTATACCAGGTGCAGTTCACACTGCAGTAGATACTATACCAGGTGTAGTTCACACTGCAGTAGATATTATACCAGTTGTAGTTCACACTGCAGTAGATATTATACAAGGTGCAGTTCACACTGCAGTAGATATTATACCAAGTACAGTTCACACGGCAGTAGATATTATACCAGGTACAGTTCACACTGCAGTAGATATTATACCAGGTACAGTTCACACTGCAGTAGATATTATACCAGGTGTAGTTCATACTGCAGTAGATATTATACCAGGTACAGTTCACACGGCAGTAGATATTATACCAGGTACAGTTCACACTGCAGTAGATATTATACCAAGTACAGTTCACACTGCAGTAGATATTATACCAGGTGCAGTTCACACTGCAGTAGATATTATACCAGGTGCAGTTCACACTGCAGTAGATATTATACCAGGTGCAGTTCACACTGCAGTAGATATTATACCAGGTACAGTTGACACTGCAGTAGATATTATACCAGGTACAGTTGACACTGCAGTAGATATTATACCAGGTGTGGTTCACACTGCAGTAGATATTATACCAGGTGTAGTTCACACTGCAGTAGATTTTATACCAGGTGTAGTTCACACTGCAGTAGATATTATACCAGGTGTAGTTCACACGGCAGTAGATATTATACCAGATACAGTTCACGCTGCAGTAGATATTATACCAGGTACAGTTCACACTGCAGTAGATATTATACCAGGTACAGTTCACACTGCAGTAGGTATTATACCAGGTAAAGTTCACTCTGCAGTAGATATTATACCAGGTGTTGATCACACTGCAGTAGATATTATACCAGGTGTAGTTCACACGGCAGTAGATATTATACCAGGTACAGTTCACACTGCAGTAGATATTATACCAGGTACAGTTCACACTGCAGTAGATATTATACCAGGTACTGTTCACACTGCAGTAGATATTATACCAGGTACAGTTCACACTGCAGTAGATATTATACCAGGTACAGTTCACACTGCAGTAGATATTATACCAGGTGCAGTTCACACTGCAGTAGATATTATACCAAGTACAGTTCACACTGCAGTCGATATTATACCAGCTACAGTTCACACTGCAGTAGATATTATACCAGGTACTGTTCACACTGCAGTCGATATTATACCAGCTACAGTTCACACTGCAGTAGATATTATACCAGGTACAGTTCACACTGCAGTAGATATTATACCAGGTGCAGTTCACACTGCAGTAGATATTATACCAAGTACAGTTCACACGGCAGTAGATATTATAGCAGGTACAGTTCACACTGCAGTAGATATTATACCAGGTACAGTTCACACTGCAGTAGATATTATACCAGGTGTAGTTCATACTGCAGTAGATATTATACCAGGTACAGTTCACACTGCAGTAGATATTATACCAGGTGCAGTTCACACTGCAGTAGATATTATACCAGGTACAGTTCACACTGCAGTAGATATTATACCAGGTACAGTTCACACTAAAGTAGAAATTATACCAGGTACAGTTCACACTGCAGTAGATATTATACCAGGTGTAGTTCACACTGCAGTAGATATTATACCAGGTACAGTTCACACTGCAGTAGATATTATACCAGGTGCAGTTCACACTGCAGTAGATACTATACCAGGTGTAGTTCACACTGCAGTAGATATTATACCAGTTGTAGTTCACACTGCAGTAGATATTATACAAGGTGCAGTTCACACTGCAGTAGATATTATACCAAGTACAGTTCACATGGCAGTAGATATTATACCAGGTACAGTTCACACTGCAGTAGATATTATACCAGGTACAGTTCACACTGCAGTAGATATTATACCAGGTGTAGTTCATACTGCAGTAGATATTATACCAGGTACAGTTCACACTGCAGTAGATATTATACCAGGTACAGTTCACACTGCAGTAGATATTATACCAAGTACAGTTCACACTGCAGTAGATATTATACCAGGTGCAGTTCACACTGCAGTAGATATTATACCAGGTGCAGTTCACACTGCAGTAGATATTATACCAGGTGCAGTTCACACTGCAGTAGATATTATACCAGGTGCAGTTCACACTGCAGCAGATATTATACCAAGTACAGTTCACACTGCAGTAGATATTATACCAGGTGTAGTTCACACTGCAGTAGATATTATACCAGGTGCAGTTCACACTGCAGTAGATATTATACCAGGTGTAGTTCACACTGCAGTCGATATTATACCAGGTATAGTTCACACTGCAGTCGATATTGTACCAGGTACAGTTCACATTGCAGTACATATTATACCAGGTGTAGTTCACACTGCAGTAGATATTATACCAGGTACAGTTCAAACTGCAGTAGATATTATACCAGGTGCAGTTCACACTGCAGTAGATATTATACCAGGTGTAGTTCACACGGCAGTAGATATTATACCAGGTACAGTTGACACTGCAGTAGATATTATACCAGGTGTAGTTCACACTGCAGTAGATATTATACCAGGTACAGTTGACACTGCAGTAGATATTATACCAGGTACAGTTGACACTGCAGTAGATATTATACCAGGTACAGTTGACACTGCAGTAGATATTATACCAGGTACAGTTGACACTGCAGTAGATATTATACCAGGTGCAGTTCACACTGCAGTAGATATTATACCAGGTACAGTTGACACTGCAGTAGATATTATACCAGGTACAGTTGACACTGCAGTAGATATTATACCAGGTGTGGTTCACACTGCAGTAGCTATTATACCAGGTGTAGTTCACACTTCAGTAGATATTATACCAGGTGTAGTTCACACTGCAGTAGATATTATACCAGGTGTTGATCACACTGCAGTAGATATTATACCAGGTGTAGTTCACACGGCAGTAGATATTATCCCAGGTACAGTTCACACTGCATTAGATATTATACCAGGTACAGTTCACACTGCAGTAGGTATTAGACCAGGTACTGTTCACACTGCAGTTGATATTATACCAGGTACAGTTCACACTGCAGTAGATATTATACCAGGTACAGTTCACACTGCAGTAGATATTATACCAGGTGCAGTTCACACTGCAGTAGATATTATACCAAGTACAGTTCACACTGCAGTCGATATTATACCAGCTACAGTTCACACTGCAGTAGATATTATACCAGGTACTGTTCACACTGCAGTAGATATTATACCAGGTACAGTTCACACTGCAGTAGATATTATACAGATCAGCCATGATCTTATTGAATGGCGGAGCATGCTCGAGGGGCCGATTGGCCTACTCCTGCTCCTAGTTCTTATGTATACCAGGTACAGTTCACACTGCAGTAGATATTATACCAGGTGCAGTTCACACTGCAGTAGATATTATACCAAGTACAGTTCATACGGCAGTAGATATTATAGCAGGTACAGTTCACACTGCAGTAGATATTATACCAGGTACAGTTCACACTGCTGTAGATATTATACCAGGTGTAGTTCATACTGCAGTAGATATTATACCAGGTACAGTTCACACTGCAGTAGATATTATACCAGGTGCAGTTCACACTGCAGTAGATATTATACCAGGTACAGTTCACACTGCAGTAGATATTATACCAGGTACAGTTCACACTACAGTAGATATTATACCAGGTACAGTTCACACTGCAGTAGATATTATACCAGGTGTAGTTCACACTGCAGTAGATATTATACCAGGTACAGTTGACACTGCAGTAGATATTATACCAGGTGCAGTTCACACTGCAGTAGATACTATACCAGGTGTAGTTCACACTGCAGTAGATATTATACCAGTTGTAGTTCACACTGCAGTAGATATTATACAAGGTGCAGTTCACACTGCAGTAGATATTATACCAAGTACAGTTCACATGGCAGTAGATATTATACCAGGTACAGTTCACACTGCAGTAGATATTATACCAGGTACAGTTCACACTGCAGTAGATATTATACCAGGTGTAGTTCATACTGCAGTAGATATTATACCAGGTACAGTTCACACTGCAGTAGATATTATACCAGGTACAGTTCACACTGCAGTAGATATTATACCAAGTACAGTTCACACTGCAGTAGATATTATACCAGGTGCAGTTCACACTGCAGTAGATATTATACCAGGTGCAGTTCACACTGCAGTAGATATTATACCAGGTGCAGTTCACACTGCAGTAGATATTATACCAGGTGCAGTTCACACTGCAGCAGATATTATACCAAGTACAGTTCACACTGCAGTAGATATTATACCAGGTGTAGTTCACACTGCAGTAGATATTATACCAGGTACAGTTCACACTGCAGTAGATATTATACCAGGTGCAGTTCACACTGCAGTAGATATTATACCAGGTACAGTTCACACTGCAGTAGATATTGTACCAGGTACAGTTCACACTAAAGTAGAAATTATACCAGGTACAGTTCACACTGCAGTAGATATTATACCAGGTGTAGTTCACACTGCAGTAGATATTATACCAGGTACAGTTGACACTGCAGTAGATATTATACCAGGTGCAGTTCACACTGCAGTAGATACTATACCAGGTGTAGTTCACACTGCAGTAGATATTATACCAGTTGTACTTCACACTGCAGTAGATATTATACAAGGTGCAGTTCACACTGCAGTAGATATTATACCAAGTACAGTTCACATGGCAGTAGATATTATACCAGGTACAGTTCACACTGCAGTAGATATTATACCAGGTACAGTTCACACTGCAGTAGATATTATACCAGGTACTGTTCACACTGCAGTAGATATTATACCAGGTACAGTTCACACTGCAGTAGATATTATACCAGGTACAGTTCACACTGCAGTAGATATTATACCAAGTACAGTTCACACTGCAGTAGATATTATACCAGGTGCAGTTCACACTGCAGTAGATATTATACCAGGTGCAGTTCACACTGCAGTAGATATTATACCAGGTGCAGTTCACACTGCAGTAGATATTATACCAGGTGCAGTTCACACTGCAGCAGATATTATACCAAGTACAGTTCACACTGCAGTAGATATTATACCAGGTGTAGTTCACACTGCAGTAGATATTATACCAGGTGCAGTTCACACTGCAGTAGATATTATACCAGGTGTAGTTCACACTGCAGTCGATATTATACCAGGTATAGTTCACACTGCAGTCGATATTGTACCAGGTACAGTTCACATTGCAGTACATATTATACCAGGTGTAGTTCACACTGCAGTAGATATTATACCAGGTACAGTTCAAACTGCAGTAGATATTATACCAGGTGCAGTTCACACTGCAGTAGATATTATACCAGGTGTAGTTCACACGGCAGTAGATATTATACCAGGTACAGTTGACACTGCAGTAGATATTATACCAGGTGTAGTTCACACTGCAGTAGATATTATACCAGGTACAGTTGACACTGCAGTAGATATTATACCAGGTACAGTTGACACTGCAGTAGATATTATACCAGGTACAGTTGACACTGCAGTAGATATTATACCAGGTACAGTTGACACTGCAGTAGATATTATACCAGGTGCAGTTCACACTGCAGTAGATATTATACCAGGTACAGTTGACACTGCAGTAGATATTATACCAGGTACAGTTGACACTGCAGTAGATATTATACCAGGTGTGGTTCACACTGCAGTAGCTATTATACCAGGTGTAGTTCACACTTCAGTAGATATTATACCAGGTGTAGTTCACACTGCAGTAGATATTATACCAGGTGTAGTTCACACGGCAGTAGATATTATACCAGATACAGTTCACACTGCAGTAGATATTATACCAGGTACAGTTCACACTGCAGTAGACATTATACCAGGTACAGTTCACACTGCAGTAGGTATTATACCAGGTAAAGTTCACTCTGCAGTAGATATTATACCAGGTGTTGATCACACTGCAGTAGATATTATACCAGGTGTAGTTCACACGGCAGTAGATATTATCCCAGGTACAGTTCACACTGCATTAGATATTATACCAGGTACAGTTCACACTGCAGTAGGTATTAGACCAGGTACTGTTCACACTGCAGTTGATATTATACCAGGTGCAGTTCACACTGCAGTAGATATTATACCAAGTACAGTTCATACGGCAGTAGATATTATAGCAGGTACAGTTCACACTGCAGTAGATATTATACCAGGTACAGTTCACACTGCTGTAGATATTATACCAGGTGTAGTTCACACTGCAGTCGATATTATACCAGGTATAGTTCACACTGCAGTCGATATTGTACCAGGTACAGTTCACATTGCAGTAGATATTATACCAGGTGTAGTTCACAATGCAGTAGATATTATACCAGGTACAGTTCAAACTGCAGTAGATATTATACCAGGTACAGTTCACACTGCAGTAGATATTATACCAGGTGTAGTTCACACTGCAGTAGATATTATACCAGGTACAGTTGACACTGCAGTAGATATTATACCAGGTGCAGTTCACACTGCAGTAGATACTATACCAGGTGTAGTTCACACTGCAGTAGATATTATACCAGTTGTAGTTCACACTGCAGTAGATATTATACAAGGTGCAGTTCACACTGCAGTAGATATTATACCAAGTACAGTTCACACGGCAGTAGATATTATACCAGGTACAGTTCACACTGCAGTAGATATTATACCAGGTACAGTTCACACTGCAGTAGATATTATACCAGGTGTAGTTCATACTGCAGTAGATATTATACCAGGTACAGTTCACACGGCAGTAGATATTATACCAGGTACAGTTCACACTGCAGTAGATATTATACCAAGTACAGTTCACACTGCAGTAGATATTATACCAGGTGCAGTTCACACTGCAGTAGATATTATACCAGGTGCAGTTCACACTGCAGTAGATATTATACCAGGTGCAGTTCACACTGCAGTAGATATTATACCAGGTACAGTTGACACTGCAGTAGATATTATACCAGGTACAGTTGACACTGCAGTAGATATTATACCAGGTGTGGTTCACACTGCAGTAGATATTATACCAGGTGTAGTTCACACTGCAGTAGATTTTATACCAGGTGTAGTTCACACTGCAGTAGATATTATACCAGGTGTAGTTCACACGGCAGTAGATATTATACCAGATACAGTTCACGCTGCAGTAGATATTATACCAGGTACAGTTCACACTGCAGTAGATATTATACCAGGTACAGTTCACACTGCAGTAGGTATTATACCAGGTAAAGTTCACTCTGCAGTAGATATTATACCAGGTGTTGATCACACTGCAGTAGATATTATACCAGGTGTAGTTCACACGGCAGTAGATATTATACCAGGTACAGTTCACACTGCAGTAGATATTATACCAGGTACAGTTCACACTGCAGTAGATATTATACCAGGTACTGTTCACACTGCAGTAGATATTATACCAGGTACAGTTCACACTGCAGTAGATATTATACCAGGTACAGTTCACACTGCAGTAGATATTATACCAGGTGCAGTTCACACTGCAGTAGATATTATACCAAGTACAGTTCACACTGCAGTCGATATTATACCAGCTACAGTTCACACTGCAGTAGATATTATACCAGGTACTGTTCACACTGCAGTCGATATTATACCAGGTGTGGTTCACACTGCAGTAGATATTATACCAAGTACAGTTCACACTGCAGTAGATATTATACCAGGTGTAGTTCACACTGCAGTAGATATTATACCAGGTGCAGTTCACACTGCAGTAGATATTATACCAGGTGTAGTTCACACTGCAGTCGATATTATACCAGGTATAGTTCACACTGCAGTCGATATTGTACCAGGTACAGTTCACATTGCAGTACATATTATACCAGGTGTAGTTCACACTGCAGTAGATATTATACCAGGTACAGTTCAAACTGCAGTAGATATTATACCAGGTGCAGTTCACACTGCAGTAGATATTATACCAGGTGTAGTTCACACGGCAGTAGATATTATACCAGGTACAGTTGACACTGCAGTAGATATTATACCAGGTGTAGTTCACACTGCAGTAGATATTATACCAGGTACAGTTGACACTGCAGTAGATATGATACCAGGTACAGTTGACACTGCAGTAGATATTATACCAGGTACAGTTGACACTGCAGTAGATATTATACCAGGTACAGTTGACACTGCAGTAGATATTATACCAGGTGCAGTTCACACTGCAGTAGATATTATACCAGGTACAGTTGACACTGCAGTAGATATTATACCAGGTACAGTTGACACTGCAGTAGATATTATACCAGGTGTGGTTCACACTGCAGTAGCTATTATACCAGGTGTAGTTCACACTTCAGTAGATATTATACCAGGTGTAGTTCACACTGCAGTAGATATTATACCAGGTGTAGTTCACACGGCAGTAGATATTATACCAGATACAGTTCACACTGCAGTAGATATTATACCAGGTACAGTTCACACTGCAGTAGACATTATACCAGGTACAGTTCACACTGCAGTAGGTATTATACCAGGTAAAGTTCACTCTGCAGTAGATATTATACCAGGTGTTGATCACACTGCAGTAGATATTATACCAGGTGTAGTTCACACGGCAGTAGATATTATCCCAGGTACAGTTCACACTGCATTAGATATTATACCAGGTACAGTTCACACTGCAGTAGGTATTAGACCAGGTACTGTTCACACTGCAGTTGATATTATACCAGGTACAGTTCACACTGCAGTAGATATTATACCAGGTACAGTTCACACTGCAGTAGATATTATACCAGGTGCAGTTCACACTGCAGTAGATATTATACCAAGTACAGTTCACACTGCAGTCGATATTATACCAGCTACAGTTCACACTGCAGTAGATATTATACCAGGTACTGTTCACACTGCAGTAGATATTATACCAGGTACAGTTCACACTGCAGTAGATATTATACAGATCAGCCATGATCTTATTGAATGGCGGAGCAGGCTCGAGGGGCCGATTGGCCTACTCCTGCTCCTATTTCTTATGTTCTTATGTATACCAGGTACAGTTCACACTGCAGTAGATATTATACCAGGTGCAGTTCACACTGCAGTAGATATTATACCAAGTACAGTTCATACGGCAGTAGATATTATAGCAGGTACAGTTCACACTGCAGTAGATATTATACCAGGTACAGTTCACACTGCTGTAGATATTATACCAGGTGTAGTTCACACTGCAGTCGATATTATACCAGGTATAGTTCACACTGCAGTCGATATTGTACCAGGTACAGTTCACATTGCAGTAGATATTATACCAGGTGCAGTTCACACTGCAGTAGATATTATACCAGGTACAGTTCAAACTGCAGTAGATATTATACCAGGTACAGTTCACACTGCAGTAGATATTATACCAGGTGTAGTTCACACTGCAGTAGATATTATACCAGGTACAGTTGACACTGCAGTAGATATTATACCAGGTGCAGTTCACACTGCAGTAGATACTATACCAGGTGTAGTTCACACTGCAGTAGATATTATACCAGTTGTAGTTCACACTGCAGTAGATATTATACAAGGTGCAGTTCACACTGCAGTAGATATTATACCAAGTACAGTTCACACGGCAGTAGATATTATACCAGGTACAGTTCACACTGCAGTAGATATTATACCAGGTACAGTTCACACTGCAGTAGATATTATACCAGGTGTAGTTCATACTGCAGTAGATATTATACCAGGTACAGTTCACACGGCAGTAGATATTATACCAGGTACAGTTCACACTGCAGTAGATATTATACCAAGTACAGTTCACACTGCAGTAGATATTATACCAGGTGCAGTTCACACTGCAGTAGATATTATACCAGGTGCAGTTCACACTGCAGTAGATATTATACCAGGTGCAGTTCACACTGCAGTAGATATTATACCAGGTACAGTTGACACTGCAGTAGATATTATACCAGGTACAGTTGACACTGCAGTAGATATTATACCAGGTGTGGTTCACACTGCAGTAGATATTATACCAGGTGTAGTTCACACTGCAGTAGATTTTATACCAGGTGTAGTTCACACTGCAGTAGATATTATACCAGGTGTAGTTCACACGGCAGTAGATATTATACCAGATACAGTTCACGCTGCAGTAGATATTATACCAGGTACAGTTCACACTGCAGTAGATATTATACCAGGTACAGTTCACACTGCAGTAGGTATTATACCAGGTAAAGTTCACTCTGCAGTAGATATTATACCAGGTGTTGATCACACTGCAGTAGATATTATACCAGGTGTAGTTCACACGGCAGTAGATATTATACCAGGTACAGTTCACACTGCAGTAGATATTATACCAGGTACAGTTCACACTGCAGTAGATATTATACCAGGTACTGTTCACACTGCAGTAGATATTATACCAGGTACAGTTCACACTGCAGTAGATATTATACCAGGTACAGTTCACACTGCAGTAGATATTATACCAGGTGCAGTTCACACTGCAGTAGATATTATACCAAGTACAGTTCACACTGCAGTCGATATTATACCAGCTACAGTTCACACTGCAGTAGATATTATACCAGGTACTGTTCACACTGCAGTCGATATTATACCAGCTACAGTTCACACTGCAGTAGATATTATACCAGGTACAGTTCACACTGCAGTAGATATTATACCAGGTGCAGTTCACACTGCAGTAGATATTATACCAAGTACAGTTCACACGGCAGTAGATATTATAGCAGGTACAGTTCACACTGCAGTAGATATTATACCAGGTACAGTTCACACTGCAGTAGATATTATACCAGGTGTAGTTCATACTGCAGTAGATATTATACCAGGTACAGTTCACACTGCAGTAGATATTATACCAGGTGCAGTTCACACTGCAGTAGATATTATACCAGGTACAGTTCACACTGCAGTAGATATTATACCAGGTACAGTTCACACTAAAGTAGAAATTATACCAGGTACAGTTCACACTGCAGTAGATATTATACCAGGTGTAGTTCACACTGCAGTAGATATTATACCAGGTACAGTTCACACTGCAGTAGATATTATACCAGGTGCAGTTCACACTGCAGTAGATACTATACCAGGTGTAGTTCACACTGCAGTAGATATTATACCAGTTGTAGTTCACACTGCAGTAGATATTATACAAGGTGCAGTTCACACTGCAGTAGATATTATACCAAGTACAGTTCACATGGCAGTAGATATTATACCAGGTACAGTTCACACTGCAGTAGATATTATACCAGGTACAGTTCACACTGCAGTAGATATTATACCAGGTGTAGTTCATACTGCAGTAGATATTATACCAGGTACAGTTCACACTGCAGTAGATATTATACCAGGTACAGTTCACACTGCAGTAGATATTATACCAAGTACAGTTCACACTGCAGTAGATATTATACCAGGTGCAGTTCACACTGCAGTAGATATTATACCAGGTGCAGTTCACACTGCAGTAGATATTATACCAGGTGCAGTTCACACTGCAGTAGATATTATACCAGGTGCAGTTCACACTGCAGCAGATATTATACCAAGTACAGTTCACACTGCAGTAGATATTATACCAGGTGTAGTTCACACTGCAGTAGATATTATACCAGGTGCAGTTCACACTGCAGTAGATATTATACCAGGTGTAGTTCACACTGCAGTCGATATTATACCAGGTATAGTTCACACTGCAGTCGATATTGTACCAGGTACAGTTCACATTGCAGTACATATTATACCAGGTGTAGTTCACACTGCAGTAGATATTATACCAGGTACAGTTCAAACTGCAGTAGATATTATACCAGGTGCAGTTCACACTGCAGTAGATATTATACCAGGTGTAGTTCACACGGCAGTAGATATTATACCAGGTACAGTTGACACTGCAGTAGATATTATACCAGGTGTAGTTCACACTGCAGTAGATATTATACCAGGTACAGTTGACACTGCAGTAGATATTATACCAGGTACAGTTGACACTGCAGTAGATATTATACCAGGTACAGTTGACACTGCAGTAGATATTATACCAGGTACAGTTGACACTGCAGTAGATATTATACCAGGTGCAGTTCACACTGCAGTAGATATTATACCAGGTACAGTTGACACTGCAGTAGATATTATACCAGGTACAGTTGACACTGCAGTAGATATTATACCAGGTGTGGTTCACACTGCAGTAGCTATTATACCAGGTGTAGTTCACACTTCAGTAGATATTATACCAGGTGTAGTTCACACTGCAGTAGATATTATACCAGGTGTTGATCACACTGCAGTAGATATTATACCAGGTGTAGTTCACACGGCAGTAGATATTATACCAGGTACAGTTCACACTGCAGTAGATATTATACCAGGTACAGTTCACACTGCAGTAGGTATTAGACCAGGTACTGTTCACACTGCAGTTGATATTATACCAGGTACAGTTCACACTGCAGTAGATATTATACCAGGTACAGTTCACACTGCAGTAGATATTATACCAGGTGCAGTTCACACTGCAGTAGATATTATACCAAGTACAGTTCACACTGCAGTCGATATTATACCAGCTACAGTTCACACTGCAGTAGATATTATACCAGGTACTGTTCACACTGCAGTAGATATTATACCAGGTACAGTTCACACTGCAGTAGATATTATACAGATCAGCCATGATCTTATTGAATGGCGGAGCAGGCTCGAGGGGCCGATTGGCCTACTCCTGCTCCTATTTCTTATGTTCTTATGTATACCAGGTACAGTTCACACTGCAGTAGATATTATACCAGGTGCAGTTCACACTGCAGTAGATATTATACCAAGTACAGTTCATACGGCAGTAGATATTATAGCAGGTACAGTTCACACTGCAGTAGATATTATACCAGGTACAGTTCACACTGCTGTAGATATTATACCAGGTGTAGTTCATACTGCAGTAGATATTATACCAGGTACAGTTCACACTGCAGTAGATATTATACCAGGTGCAGTTCACACTGCAGTAGATATTATACCAGGTACAGTTCACACTGCAGTAGATATTGTACCAGGTACAGTTCACACTAAAGTAGAAATTATACCAGGTACAGTTCACACTGCAGTAGATATTATACCAGGTGTAGTTCACACTGCAGTAGATATTATACCAGGTACAGTTGACACTGCAGTAGATATTATACCAGGTGCAGTTCACACTGCAGTAGATACTATACCAGGTGTAGTTCACACTGCAGTAGATATTATACCAGTTGTAGTTCACACTGCAGTAGATATTATACAAGGTGCAGTTCACACTGCAGTAGATATTATACCAAGTACAGTTCACACGGCAGTAGATATTATACCAGGTACAGTTCACACTGCAGTAGATATTATACCAGGTACAGTTCACACTGCAGTAGATATTATACCAGGTGTAGTTCATACTGCAGTAGATATTATACCAGGTACAGTTCACACTGCAGTAGATATTATACCAGGTACAGTTCACACTGCAGTAGATATTATACCAAGTACAGTTCACACTGCAGTAGATATTATACCAGGTGCAGTTCACACTGCAGTAGATATTATACCAGGTGCAGTTCACACTGCAGTAGATATTATACCAGGTGCAGTTCACACTGCAGTAGATATTATACCAGGTACAGTTCACACTGCAGTAGATATTATACCAGGTACAGTTCACACTGCAGTAGATATTATACCAGGTGTAGTTCACACTGCAGTAGATATTATACCAGGTGTAGTTCACACTGCAGTAGATATTATACCAGGTGTAGTTCACACTGCAGTAGATATTATACCAGGTGTAGTTCACACTGCAGTAGATATTATACCAGGTACAGTTCACACTGCAGTAGATATTATACCAGGTACAGTTCACACTGCAGTAGATATTATACCAGGTACAGTTCACACTGCAGTAGATATTATACCAGGTAAAGTTCACACTGCAGTAGATATTATACCAGGTGTTGTTCACACTGCAGTAGATATTATACCAGGTGTAGTTCACACTGCAGTAGATATTATACCAGTACAGTTCACACTGCAGTAGATATTATACCAGGTACAGTTCACACTGCAGTAGATATTATACCAGGTACTGTTCACACTGCAGTAGATATTATACCAGGTACAGTTCACACTGCAGTAGATATTATACCAGGTGTGTTCACACTGCAGTAGATATTATACCAGGTGCAGTTCACACTGCAGTAGATATTATACCAAGTACAGTTCACACTGCAGTAGATATTATACCAGGTACAGTTCACACTGCAGTAGATATTATACCAGGTACAGTTCACACTGCAGTAGATATTATACCAGGTACAGTTCACACTGCAGTAGATATTATACCAGGTACAGTTCACACTGCAGTAGATATTATACCAGGTGCAGTTCACACTGCAGTAGATATTATACCAGGTACAGTTCACACTGCAGTAGATATTATAGCAGGTACAGTTCACACTGCAGTAGATATTATACCAGGTACAGTTCACACTGCAGTAGATATTATACCAGGTGTAGTTCATACTGCAGTAGATATTATACCAGGTACAGTTCACACTGCAGTAGATATTATACCAGGTGCAGTTCACACTGCAGTAGATATTATACCAGGTACAGTTCACACTGCAGTAGATATTATACCAGGTACAGTTCACACTGCAGTAGATATTATACCAGGTACAGTTCACACTGCAGTAGATATTATACCAGGTGTAGTTCACACTGCAGTAGATATTATACCAGGTACAGTTCACACTGCAGTAGATATTATACCAGGGGCAGTTCACGCTGCAGTAGATATTATACCAGGTACAGTTCACACTGCAGTAGATATTATACCAGGTGCAGTTCACACTGCAGTAGATATTATACCAGGTACAGTTCACACTGCAGTAGATATTATACCAGGTACAGTTCACACTGAAGTAGAAATTATACCAGGTACAGTTCACACTGCAGTAGATATTATACCAGGTGTAGTTCACACTGCAGTAGATATTATACCAGGTACAGTTGACACTGCAGTAGATATTATACCAGGTGCAGTTCACACTGCAGTAGATACTATACCAGGTGTAGTTCACACTGCAGTAGATATTATACCAGTTGTAGTTCACACTGCAGTAGATATTATACAAGGTGCAGTTCACACTGCAGTAGATATTATACCAAGTACAGTTCACACGGCAGTAGATATTATACCAGGTACAGTTCACACTGCAGTAGATATTATACCAGGTACAGTTCACACTGCAGTAGATATTATACCAGGTGTAGTTCATACTGCAGTAGATATTATACCAGGTACAGTTCACACGGCAGTAGATATTATACCAGGTACAGTTCACACTGCAGTAGATATTATACCAAGTACAGTTCACACTGCAGTAGATATTATACCAGGTGCAGTTCACACTGCAGTAGATATTATACCAGGTGCAGTTCACACTGCAGTAGATATTATACCAGGTGCAGTTCACACTGCAGTAGATATTATACCAGGTACTGTTGACACTGCAGTAGATATTATACCAGGTACAGTTGACACTGCAGTAGATATTATACCAGGTGTGGTTCACACTGCAGTAGATATTATACCAGGTGTAGTTCACACTGCAGTAGATTTTATACCAGGTGTAGTTCACACTGCAGTAGATATTATACCAGGTGTAGTTCACACGGCAGTAGATATTATACCAGATACAGTTCACGCTGCAGTAGATATTATACCAGGTACTGTTCACACTGCAGTAGATATTATACCAGGTACAGTTCACACTGCAGTAGGTATTATACCAGGTAAAGTTCACTCTGCAGTAGATATTATACCAGGTGTTGATCACACTGCAGTAGATATTATACCAGGTGTAGTTCACACGGCAGTAGATATTATACCAGC
This sequence comes from Squalus acanthias, assembly GCA_030390025.1. NCBI lineage: Eukaryota > Metazoa > Chordata > Chondrichthyes > Squaliformes > Squalidae > Squalus > Squalus acanthias. The sequence goes on from JASTWF010001762.1 coordinate 38,008, forward strand.
TACAGTTCACACTGCAGTAGATATTATACCAGGTACAGTTCACACTGCAGTAGATATTATACCAGGTACTGTTCACACTGCAGTAGATATTATACCAGGTACAGTTGACACTGCAGTAGATATTATACCAGGTGTGGTTCACACTGCAGTAGATATTATACCAGGTGCAGTTCACACTGCAGTAGATATTATACCAAGTACAGTTCACACTGCAGTCGATATTATACCAGCTACAGTTCACACTGCAGTAGATATTATACCAGGTACTGTTCACACTGCAGTAGATATTATACCAGGTACAGTTCACACTGCAGTAGATATTATACCAGGTACAGTTCACACTGCAGTAGATATTATACCAGGTGCAGTTCACACTGCAGTAGATATTATACCAAGTACAGTTCACACGGCAGTAGATATTATAGCAGGTACAGTTCACACTGCAGTAGATATTATAGCAGGTACAGTTCACACTGCAGTAGATATTATACCAGGTGTAGTTCATACTGCAGTAGATATTATACCAGGTACAGTTCACACTGCAGTAGATATTATACCAGGTGCAGTTCACACTGCAGTAGATATTATACCAGGTACAGTTCACACTGCAGTAGATATTATACCAGGTACAGTTCACACTAAAGTAGAAATTATACCAGGTACAGTTCACACTGCAGTAGATATTATACCAGGTGTAGTTCACACTGCAGTAGATATTATACCAGGTACAGTTCACACTGCAGTAGATATTATACCAGGTGCAGTTCACACTGCAGTAGATACTATACCAGGTGTAGTTCACACTGCAGTAGATATTATACCAGTTGTAGTTCACACTGCAGTAGATATTATACAAGGTGCAGTTCACACTGCAGTAGATATTATACCAAGTACAGTTCACATGGCAGTAGATATTATACCAGGTACAGTTCACACTGCAGTAGATATTATACCAGGTACAGTTCACACTGCAGTAGATATTATACCAGGTGTAGTTCATACTGCAGTAGATATTATACCAGGTACAGTTCACACTGCAGTAGATATTATACCAGGTACAGTTCACACTGCAGTAGATATTATACCAAGTACAGTTCACACTGCAGTAGATATTATACCAGGTGCAGTTCACACTGCAGTAGATATTATACCAGGTGCAGTTCACACTGCAGTAGATATTATACCAGGTGCAGTTCACACTGCAGTAGATATTATACCAGGTGCAGTTCACACTGCAGCAGATATTATACCAAGTACAGTTCACACTGCAGTAGATATTATACCAGGTGTAGTTCACACTGCAGTAGATATTATACCAGGTGCAGTTCACACTGCAGTAGATATTATACCAGGTGTAGTTCACACTGCAGTCGATATTATACCAGGTATAGTTCACACTGCAGTCGATATTGTACCAGGTACAGTTCACATTGCAGTAGATATTATACCAGGTGTAGTTCACACTGCAGTAGATATTATACCAGGTACAGTTCAAACTGCAGTAGATATTATACCAGGTACAGTTGACACTGCAGTAGATATTATACCAGGTACAGTTGACACTGCAGTAGATATTATACCAGGTGCAGTTCACACTGCAGTAGATATTATACCAGGTACAGTTGACACTGCAGTAGATATTATACCAGGTACAGTTGACACTGCAGTAGATATTATACCAGGTGTGGTTCACACTGCAGTAGCTATTATACCAGGTGTAGTTCACACTGCAGTAGATATTATACCAGGTGTAGTTCACACTGCAGTAGATATTATACCAGGTGTAGTTCACACGGCAGTAGATATTATACCAGATACAGTTCACACTGCAGTAGATATTATACCAGGTACAGTTCACACTGCAGTAGACATTATACCAGGTACAGTTCACGCTGCAGTAGGTATTATACCAGGTAAAGTTCACTCTGCAGTAGATATTATACCAGGTGTTGATCACACTGCAGTAGATATTATACCAGGTGTAGTTCACACGGCAGTAGATATTATACCAGGTACAGTTCACACTGCATTAGATATTATACCAGGTACAGTTCACACTGCAGTAGGTATTATACCAGGTACTGTTCACACTGCAGTTGATATTATACCAGGTACAGTTCACACTGCAGTAGATATTATACCAGGTACAGTTCACACTGCAGTAGATATTATACCAGGTGCAGTTCACACTGCAGTAGATATTATACCAAGTACAGTTCACACTGCAGTCGATATTGTACCAGCTACAGTTCACACTGCAGTAGATATTATACCAGGTACTGTTCACACTGCAGTAGATATTATACCAGGTACAGTTCACACTGCAGTAGATATTATACCAGGTACAGTTCACACTGCAGTAGATATTATACCAGGTGCAGTTCACACTGCAGTAGATATTATACCAAGTACAGTTCACACGGCATTAGATATTATAGCAGGTACAGTTCACACTGCAGTAGATATTATACCAGGTACAGTTCACACTGCAGTAGATATTATACCAGGTGTAGTTCATACTGCAGTAGATATTATACCAGGTACAGTTCACACTGCAGTAGATATTATACCAGGTGCAGTTCACACTGCAGTAGATATTATACCAGGTACAGTTCACACTGCAGTAGATATTATACCAGGTACAGTTCACACTAAAGTAGATATTATACCAGGTACAGTTCACACTGCAGTAGATATTATACCAGGTGCAGTTCACACTGCAGTAGATACTATACCAGGTGTAGTTCACACTGCAGTAGATATTATACCAGTTGTAGTTCACACTGCAGTAGATATTATACAAGGTGCAGTTCACACTGCAGTAGATATTATACCAAGTACAGTTCACACGGCAGTAGATATTATACCAGGTACAGTTCACACTGCAGTAGATATTATACCAGGTACAGTTCACACTGCAGTATATATTATACCAAGTACAGTTCACACTGCAGTAGATATTATACAAGGTGCAGTTCACACTGCAGTAGATATTATACCAAGTACAGTTCACACTGCAGTAGATATTATACCAGGTACAGTTCACACTGCAGTAGATATTATACCAAGTACAGTTCACACTGCAGTAGATATTATACCAGGTACAGTTCACACTGCAGTAGATATTATACCAGGTACAGTTCACACTGCAGTAGATATTATACCAAGTACAGTTCACACGGCAGTAGATATTATACCAGGTGCAGTTCACACTGCAGTAGATATTATACCAGGTGCAGTTCACACTGCAGTAGATATTATACCAGGTGCAGTTCACACTGCAGTAGATATTATACCAGGTGCAGTTCACACTGCAGCAGTTATTATACCAAGTACAGTTCACACTGCAGTTGATATTATACCAGGTGTAGTTCACACTGCAGTAGATATTATACCAAGTACAGTTCACACTGCAGTAGATATTATACCAGGTGTAGTTCACACTGCCGTCGATATTATACCAGGTACAGTTCACACTGCAGTAGATATTATACCAGGTGTAGTTCACACTGCCGTCGATATTATACCAGGTACAGTTCACACTGCAGTAGATATTATACCAGGTGTAGTTCACACTGCCGTCGATATTATACCAGGTACAGTTCACACTGCAGTAGATATTATACCAGGTGTAGTTCACACTGCCGTCGATATTATACCAGGTACAGTTCACACTGCAGTAGATATTATACCAGGTGTAGTTCACACTGCCGTCGATATTATACCTAGTACACGTTATTTGAGCCTGATATTCACGGAGCCACCAGAGGACACCTAATATTGTCTCTTTAAAGCTGGAATTTATTCTAATGAGCTAATGGTTAATTTGTTTGGGCTCTGCTGCCAATTGCAACAGCTACCACGAGCACTGATAAAGGAAAATCTTCATTGTTCCTTTTTTTAATACAACTTAGTGGGGAAAGCAACTGATCCATTTCACATGTGAATCTGACGTCGCGTACTGAGCATTTCACACAACAGGTGCATAATACAGAGAGGTTAGTAAGAAATGTAATTACCACTTGGTGTGTGAATGGATGGGACAACCAGGATATATAACAGTAATAAGTGCGCTCTGGACCAGCTGTGAACTTAAATGAACATTAAAATAAGATCTACTATTAATTAAACATTGTAAGTGCTTAATTAATAGTAGATCATAGTTTGCCAAAGTATTTTAAGCACTATGTGAATCATTTTCGCCCGTTCAATAAAGTTTACTTTCAACAGATGCCTTGCTTCAGAAAGGTTGCGTCACACCACAGTATAACTTTGTGCTTGTCATAAACCACAACTTGGCAATTTAAGCGTACATTTTGTAAATGTTCTCTTCACGGTTTCACAGACGCTGCTCTGTGCATTTTATCTTGGCCTTGATTTTTTTTAATTAATAGTCCATGTGAAATGCTAGGTTCATAATGGGAATGAAAAGAGCTGGATGTGTGCTGACTTCACATTTCACTTGTTTGCCCCACAGCTGCATGGGAAATGTTACCAACAGGTTCACCATATCCTTCCTCGTGCTCTGTGCAGCATAATTCTGTAAAATGCAAGAAACAGAACTTTTATCCCAAGTTAAAAGAATCCGTTCTCTTTATCTGTGCTTTCAGGGTAAAGACTCTTACTTAAAGAAGCGGTACTATAATATTTTGGCCACAATTGAGCTTATGTGTCCCTAATTTGCTGCTTTATTAATCCCCAACTCTTTCACTTTCTTACATTGCTCCAACCATCCTATCATCTTTTCAAAGAACATTTGATTTAATGATCTCAACCATGCCCAGTGCGGGTACTATGATTGGCCATGGCTAAGGAAGGTAAAAATCAAGCAAGGTTTCCAATTCTGATCGCTCTCTCGTGGCTTCTACTGAATGCTTGGGTGGGAGGAGGATGAGCTTCAGCAGTGATGTGGGGGCTGGGGGGGTGGTGGGGGAGTAGTCTGCCAACACTCACTAACTGGGCTCACATCTCAGGGATTGGCTGCTTGGGTGAGCACTGAGGGGTTAGTGCCTATGGAACCATAACCCAACATTATCCACTGATGTAATTAGAGGAGATGAGAAAGTTGAGGGTAAAAAGCATAGGCCCGGAATTTCCTCGAGCTGCTTGCGCTCTCCTGGAGGTGCGGCGGAGACCCTGCATGTAAACAGACTTTCCGACACACTTACCGGGAGGTTATGGCAGCAACTCTGAGGAAAGTCCTGCCAATGATTGTATTCTACTGAGCGTTGCATGGTCCAAGTCAACACTTGACTTTACAGGTCATGTGGCTCTCTGAAAGTCCCTCTCCCCTTCACCACTTTTCTGTCCCGTGTGATTGACAGAACTGGAGTAAGTCGCACTGCCACCCTTTTGCAGCATTCCTCCGCAGACTGAATAGGTAGAATTGTTTCTTTAACAACATCGGTTCGAATTTTTGTTGTTGTCGCATTCATTCTTGGCTAGCTTTTCATCCAATAATGACAGGGGACTGTGTGCACTTGCTGTGCATCTCAACTTACCAATGATTAGCCCTGAGCAAAGATTGTTGAATATTTTACATTGTCCCAAAATAATTGCCATTTTCCATTTGTACATTTCATATTTTTGCAGGTTGCTTTCGTACTATGTAAAGACTGGGACATTGTTTATTTGAAAACTTGACATTAATTTTACCAACTGCAGCAAAATGGCCAACTGCATTAAATGAAATGGGTATATTAGTGACAGTCCCGTATAATGCTGCTTCAATGCTTGCCAAGTTTTGATTAGCAGGCACCTGTCTTAAGCAGCCAATTTTAGTCATAGGTTTCATTGCACAGGGTTTTATGTATACTGCTGGGAGCGGTTAGCTCTGTTCTTTGAGTTTCAAGTATAATGATCCATTGTGTTGTGTGGATGTGATGAAGTTGACAAGCTCTAAGCCACCTGCTTAAACCAAGTTGTTGAAAACCCTGTTCATCATCTTTTGTGTAGTGGAATGGTATATGAACTAATGATGTATCACATCATGATAGTCTCACAAAATATCAAAATGTGCTTTCTTAAAGGTTACTGTTATGACCCTATTACCTTAAAAAGGAGGGGGGAAAGTTAAGCTTGTGCATAGTGTTTACATGACAATTAAATGAATAAATAAATGCTACTTTTACATGTCTAATTATAAAAGCACATTTCTTCATTTAGCATAATTGCAGACATAATTCCCTTGGGGTACATAGGAAATCATGAAATGTTTTTATATATATATATATTAGTCATCATTTAATGCTCGTAAAGCAATATGTCACTTCAATAGATTACAATGTTATCAATGTTTTAATATCAAATTTATTCTTTCAGTCAAATTTATTTATTTTCCCTGAAACGATAGTATTTATCAGTCATACTTTACATTTCTTCTTTCAAAATGTACTGTCAGATTTTAACACGCTTTTCTCCTGAATCATTGACTTTTTTGAGCTGATTAGAGCTCTGTCATTCTGTCAGGCTTCCAGTAAATGAAGATAAGTGAAAGCTGTGTCCTTTATTAGAAGCTGCCAATTACTCACTCTCCATTCAGAAAGCACTTATCAGTTTCTAATTCTTGCTTATCAGATGCTATGGATTTTGTACCTATTACCTGGACCACCAACAGTGGCATTAAGGCTAGTGCAGGCTCTGCATTGTCAACTACCAGCTGGGCACCATGGGATGCCAGTGACAATACGTCTGCTGGAGTATTCAGGCTGTCTGCACAACACACCAAGGTGCTTTGGGGAAGGAAGACCTGGATTCAGCAAGTGGAAGGTAGGGACTGTGCGATATAGCGTATCGTGAAAGGTAAGATATTAATGAGATGGGTTAAGAAGTACAATAAAACAAAAACAGTATCTAGAATTAAAGAAAGAAATAATACATTTGTGCCTCTGTGGGTTTGTACTTAAATTCTGTTAATCGCCCAAGATAAAGATTAGCTGCTCTTGTCAATTTAATTCAGCTTCAAGTAAAGCAACAAGGTCACTTTTTCCAGCAACAAGGATTGAGTTGTCATGTAGTTCTAATAGGCAGCACAGGGAATCATTAGTCCACCTCAGCTCAATGACTGATGGGCATTTCACTTCAATCATCTGACCATGCACCAGTGGCCCAGTACTATTGACACCATGTCAGTGCCGAAAGAAGATGCCTTAATCCGCTGAGACACTCTCCGAATTGATTTGACAATCTGCCGTAATGACCTTCTTGTTTTCGTAAAGAATCACTGTTTATCCAGGGCAGTGCTGGTATACTAAATACATTCGATTGTCATGGAAACTCATATCATCACAATCAGAAGCCCTTGAAGTTTCCAGCTGATAATGTAGGTGTCAGACACTGAATATTGCTGGCATGTTGACAGGTCGCACCAGCAACTAAGTGTGCAAAATTACTAATAGGCTGCATGATGTGCTACTTCTTTCCAAGGTGAGACATGGAGGCAAAGACAACTCCTGGCGCTCTGTAACAATAATATAAAAGACAAAGAAAGTGAGATAAGGCTCCTGCTTAGAACTTTGCCTAGCACGGGTATCTACGTAGCACTCTGTCAAACATGATTTCTCAACTTCTGTAAAGCTAGAGATTAAACAGACAGTGTGGCTCGTGTTGGCCTGCAAAGGCTAGATTGAAATTTTACTGAAAAAATCAAATTGACAGGACATTTCTTTTTTATCTCAAACCGCGTCTTAAAATGCGAGGTGCTTTCAATAACATTACTCAACTGAAGGGGCAGTCGCATTTCGGGAAGTCAGCTTTGGGCTGTTTGGCTGGGCAGAGAGGGGTGACCACATTGTGAAATGTTGGTTAATCTGGGCAAGGACCAACAAAGTTCATCCCAACTGAGGTTGGCGGATGTGAATGGCTGAAGTAAAACCAGGACCAGCTTTGGGTAGCCAATGTTAAGCTCATTGACTGTCATATTATTGTACTGTTGAAGGTTTTAAGCGTCAGTAAATAAAAGGAGTGTGAGGAGTTTTGGAGCTGTATCTTTCAGTGGGACAAAAGAAAAATGAGCTGTCATTTTTATTCTTTTACTGGCACTTGCTTAATTACTTGTGAACCAAGTACCTCAGCCATGTAGGCTTCAGTGGCAGCTAATATCATCTGATATTTTAAGCAATTATTCAAAAGTTTCCTTCGCGTGTGAAACACATGCAGTGAAATGTTTATGCCGGTTGGAAAGTTGAAGCTCAAGCAAGAAACAAAAGTGTGAAGCTTTGCAATCCCAGAGATGTATCCGTCAGTTTAAATTCAGATTCCTAAATTTAAATTCAGATGTCAAGGTTCCTTCTGAACTTGGGCTGATTTGGGTAAGAAATGAATGTCAGATGTAGTTCAACTCATTGAGTATTCACCTCAACCAAGAATCATGGGCTTGAGTCCAAAAATGTGCGGGTTAGGTTGATTTGGCTATGATAAATTGACCCTTAGTGTTAGGGGGGGGATTAAATATGTGGGGTTATGGGGATAGGATAGGATATGTTAGGGGGAACTAAATACGTGGGGTTCCGGGGGTAGGGTGGGATATGTGTACTGTGGGGATTAAAGCAGGGACAGGGTACTGGACTTGGATGATCAGCCATGATCGTATTGAATGGCGGAGCAGGCTCGACGGGCCGAATGGCCTACTCCTGCTCCTAGGTTCTATGTTTCTATGTTTCTATGAGTCCCATGGCTGCCCCAAGTCTTGAATCCATCTACCTCAGTTGGCATGAGTTCCATCGTTTCATGAGCTGCCTACAAAATGGAACATCACAAGAGGTAAAGTATTACATCTTACTGTGCTTAAATTGTGACTTTGATGATGCTCAGCAACCACATGCCACATGCTTCCCTACACAACTACAGCTTATTCAGAGCACCACATCCTCATCTTCACCAGCACTAAGCAACTCATTCTCATCACCCCTATCCCTGCCGTGTTTTACCAGTTTTCCAAGCCACTAACAATTGATTTCAAGATCCTTGTCCACATCTTCCGATCCCTCTGTGGTCTTGCCCCACAGTGATCTCCTCCACGTGTACATTCCTGTGCAGACCCTATGCTCCCCAGACACTGGCTAACTGCTCACTCCCCACCATTAGCGCCTTCTCTTTCACTCAATATGCCCCAGTCCTCTCGAACTCCCTCCCTAAGTTAATCTGCCTTAGCACCTCACCCCTGCTTTCAAAAGCCTGAAATATCTTCTGTTTGAATATGCTTTTCCCTCCAACCCAGCCTCTCTGGTCCTCTGCACCCCCCTCCTCCTGCTAGGCACCCATTTTTTATTCTATGCCCTGTAAAACATCCTGCAATGTATTTCTGTTCAGAAGGAGTACTATAGAAATGCAAGTTGTTGTTGCACATGCTGTGGTCCCAAATGCCAAAGGGTTGAGGGGGCTTTTGTAGTCCTGGCATATTTATGTATTGATAACAAACTCCCTCAAACAGTTGAGAACATTGGGGCCAGGTGATCTGAGATCATGCAACGTCATCTGAAAGGTGTTTGGGTGAAAATGAGAGAACTGCAACCAACTTCCAGGGGACGTGAGATATAAGCCTTGCTAATCCAGACGTCCCCATCTTATCAGCTGAAAGAGAACATGGGCCGTGAGCAACAAGGTGATGAGTATTCAAATGACAGTAATGCGGAGTAGATACTGATTAAAAGCTGTTATTGCTTTCACACCTGGTCTGTCGGGCTCCTGTTGATGTGTGCTACACACTGAGTGCGCTCCATGATAGAGGAACTGGTATGTGAAAGCAACATGAACTGTATTGGTGACAAAGGAGCTATGCTCATTTGTTTAGCATCTTGTATAGGAACAGCAACCAATACTGTCTCTAGCATAAATGGCATCTTTCTCCTTTACAAATCCTGCATGATGTAACTCATTTTCATGTGCTATACACGTTTTTTAAAAATAAGCCTCAGAAAAAAGGATATGCTGAATTTAACAGCATGTTTATATAGCTGAACCATTAGCATTGGAACGATTTTTGCAATGTGTTAACATTATTGGTGCATTGACTTTACACCATCTATAGTATAGAACAGAATGAAAGCAATGCAGTGTTCATGTCCGTCCTGATTTTATAAGGGCCTGCCAGCAGTTTGGGTCTTGCAGGCAGTCTGCACTTGCACAACCAATTCACAGGGCACTCAATTTTCTGACAGGTAATTTGCAGCCAAAACGTGAGGCCACCTCACAAGCCTGCCTCTTTTCAACATTTAAATCCCTTCATTAAAGATCCCTTTCACAATTTCGAGCAAGGCTACATACACAGTGCGAACCATCTATAAAAACTGGGGGTAGAACCCGGCATACTCAAATAGTGAGATGGTGATTGTGACAAAAGTAACGTATGGTATTGGCTTCTTTAATTCTGTCATGGTATATATGGGGTTAAAAGCAGATTTATTCATAATTGCAATAATAAATCAAATTAAGCTGGGACATGATTTATATGCGTGTTGGCTGGGAGGTTTACGGGAGGGAAGTGCCAAACTACTCAATTCAAATACAAACATGCAGTGTGATTTGTTCAGGTACATGACTGGCAACATTTTTAATTGAGCAGTTATTTAAATTCACAAAACTCTGGATATAATTGCAAAGCTATTTATCAACACTTTTCAAATCACAAAGTATTATCTGGAACCTTCAAAGTGAGTCTGTCCAGATGTTCTGAAGGGTGATGGACAAACTAAATACTTCCACAAATGGAGGTAAAACAACTTATGAAAATTAACACTCGCAATTTTTCAGCCTAGGTTGTGGGCTATTTGTTATTTTCTACTATACCAAAGGCTAGCAAAGTTTAACTACAGTAAAAAGATGTTACCTTACTGCCTCTATTCACTTGTTTTAGATTAAGAAATTTAATAAATTTGGGGGGAAAAAATTCAGTATCGCCTCATTTGGGGCGCAATTATCGGCCGGGCGCAAAGATTAGTGCCTGGCACTAATTATCGCCTCCAACTGCAAACTTGACTTTTATCGCCCCTGGAGGTGATTGGAGCGCTAAATCAGGCGCTACACATCTGTCTTAAGGCGCAAAGGCCGAGGAGCGAGGCGCTAACTCAGAGCGCTGGCGAAGCTCATGTGATGTCAGTCAGCAATGGAACACAGACACAATGGCCCCGGCCAGTTCTTAAAGGGGAGGGCTGATCTTGTTTTCCATCCACATCCTGCTCATTGCAGCCTTGAATCTCGGCCTGGAGAGACCTGTACATCAAATCTGCTGGAAAGATCAATGGAGAGAACCAGGGAAAGAGCTCAGAGTGCAACCCCCACAGTCTCTTCTAAATCGATACAAGGAAGGGCAAATCAAAATGAACCTGCAAAGTGCTGCTCAGTACCCAAAACTCCTTCACACAGAGTTGAATCTCTCCAGAAGTCTCTCTCTCTCTCTCTCTCTCTCAGAATGCGTGGTTCAAAAATGTCAACAACAAATATCGGCAGGAAGCGGTCGCCTTTAAATAGCGCTCCCCCAGTCCCTTCCTGACTGCAATACGTTCCCCTCAACCTGTCGTTGCTAGCGGCAGGCTGGTAAGGCAGGGGGTGCCACTCAATATCCGCTCCGGGGCGCTACCGGGGCGTTGCGCACTCAACTGACGTCACGATCTGCCGGCGCAGGAGATTGTGGCGGTAGTGTTTAGCGCCGCCGCAAAATGTCTAGTTAATTTCGCGAGCAGCGCAAACATCGCTGCGCCCGGGTGCTAGTTGTTTTGCGCCCCATTAGCGCCCTCTTAAGGCACTAACGGGAGGCGCAACCAACTGAATTTTCCCCCTTGGTATTTAAGGCCCAAAATAAAGTGATTGTGCCACCTTTCAAAAACCAAGGTGTATCCAGTGAAAGCACAGGATAGAACCAGTAACTGAAGTAATCTAAAAAAAAATGTGTTCCCTGCTTATCCTGGGCATACAATGAAACTCAAAGTAGGGCGAGTGAAAATACTCTTGAGTATGTACACATTTTGACTCACTGATGAGAGTAGTCTGAAACATGTTTTCCTCCATGCGTTCGCTAGCTTGGCAGGTAGTCATCCCTATTTGAGTTTTTATCCGTGGCAATATGAACACTTAATTATTCTTGGTTGCTGCTGACTTTGAAATGGCACCGTACACAGAGAGAGTTGGCCAACAGATGCAGGTTTACTGACCACAGAGGTGTTTTGGCTGCACCTGTCACTACTAAGGGACCAGAGTGGACTGGCCTCCCACACACATACCTGAGCATATCAGAGGGAGATCTAACTTTACTGTCTCTGCTTTGCATGATCGTCTGCCATCGACTTGTGCCATCTGGTACACAATGACCTGCAGAGGCCATCTGGATCAGGGACAATTCTTTCAGTAGAAGTGAAGGTTACCACAACATGTAGGTTTCATGCTACTGGATCTTTCTAAGCTCAGGAGGCATCTGTCACATCAGATAGTCTTTACAATGCACACCTGTATCAAACAAGTGTCAAATGCTATGTTAATAGACACTTCCACGTCTAAAAGGACGTGTCTTTTCCAATGAAAAAATAGGCATCAGCTGGACAGGATGTACAATGCTTACTGGGTGGCAGGGTTCTTTTCATTGCAAGATGTCCGTGTGGGCACCAAGGCTCCTCATATCAATCTCACGGCCTCCATGAACGATCACTTTTCAGATGGCATCTGACCACAGTGATGCCATTATGTGCATCGGGGCATTATCCAGGAGGCAGCCATGAGACCTTCATTGTGTGGCATTTCATGACGTTAGATTTATAGCTTCTTGCGGTGTTGCCGGAAGCACTAACACCACTTTGGTTACATTGCAGCACTGATGGGGAGCCTCTGGGGGCAACACTGTATAAATATTGCAAAAATCAAAAATGGCTTATCCTTGTGTAGGGCCAGATATGTACACTGTTAAAAGGGTTAAGAATACTCTTTTGCTGTAACATCTCGAGCAAGGATATTGGCCAGTATACAGGAACGGTGGGGGAGAAATTCGCCTCCCGTTAGCGTCTCCAGGAGACGATAATGGGGCGTTAACGACTTACCGCCCGGGCGTGGCGAAAGAAACGACTCCCGCTAAATTCACCTGGAAGTTTGCGGTGGCAGTAACACCTAGCGCCACGATCTCCTGCGCCCAGAGATCGTGACGTCATCGTCCTGCGCATCGCCCCGGACCCGAAATTAAGTTCCGCCCCCTGCAGCATCGCCGGGCAATAACACCGACAGCTGCAGGAGGCGTTCTTCGGGAGCGCTGTTTAAAGGGGATGATGGTTGCGGCGGCGGGGGCGGTGGCAGGGAATTTTTCGTGAAGCCTAACATACATTTTTCATTATTTTCTTGGGCCGCAATCGATCAGCCCTGCACTCGGCTCGAGTGCTTGGGGCTGATCGTGGCGGTTTGCGGATACCGTTGGCGACGAGGTACCTCTTTTCATTGCAGAGCCTGCAGCGATGGCCCATCCCTTTAAGGGAGGGAAGGAGCCTCCGTTCCCGGCAGCGCTGCCCTCGACATTGGACAGCGCTGCACCGCTACCGCCCTTCCTGCCGGCTTTAACGCTCCGAGGGAAGTGGTAGCGCTCGATTTAGCGCTCCACTTCCTTCCTGGAATGCTAACAGCCAATTTCGTGGAAGCTGAGAATCATTAGCACCTGCCGCTAATTTTTCAGGATTTCCTAATTTACCGCCCCAAACGGGGCGATACCGAATTCCCCTCCCACCCCCCCGTATATTCATAAGCAGGCTGCTTGACAGAATCTCAGGTGTGCAAAGCCTGGCAGTTCACATTAAAGCCGTCTCACCCAATGTCACTGCAGTGAATAATTGCCCCCTTCATGATCATGCAGCAGTACTGATAATGGGTGAAGCCTTCACTACAAAGCCACTGAATAAATAGTGTCTGTCACCACAGCTCTCAGGCATCAGTAGAGTCAAACACCTGAGCAAAGCTGAAAGCTCTTTCAAGCTCATTGTGTATCATATTTACCCCGAGGACAGTGGTGGAAAGAATCCGTACTTTAAAATAAATAGGAGATTCTCTGACGATATTGAGCCTCTGATAATTACTGACGTTTCCTATTATTGATGTAAACCATCAATAGCCACTTCATCAATCTTGAGTTTATACCTGAATGTCTTCCACGCTGTACATTTACAAAGCTAGGACATTTTGAATAGGGTTCTATTAAATTGGTTCAGTTAAAGGGGGCAGCAATCCTTGTTCAGATGTAAACTAGGTAGAGGTGACGCATTTAACCTGTGCAGTACTATCTCATAACTCAATGTCTTAGATGCACATTTTTTTGAGTCGAGGAGCGGGGGTGGAGGTGGGGGGGGGGTGGTTGGTGGGTTGTTGTATTTCAGCTTATCTGTTCTGTAACTAATTGGTAAGTGCTTGTGTGTGTGTGTGTGGGTGGGTGGGTATGTGTGTGTGGGTGTGGGTGGGTATGAGTGGGTGAGTGTGTGGGGGGTGTGGCAGAGGGCGTTGGGCGGGGGTTGATGACTCGATGTTAAACAACATCTTCCATCATCTTGACAATAACATTTCAGCTGATTTGTCCCTGGAGCTCTTTACCAGCTGATGCACTAGGACAACACATCATACGTTCACCATTCTCTGCCCTGGTTTGGTGTTCTTAAAAGGGAAATGTATTCTATTCAACTACTAAATAATCCTAAATATTGTAAGGGAGGCATACCTGCACAATCCTTCAGACACACCCTATTGCAGCTGGTTCAAGGCAGTCTGTGAGCAGACTATTGTAAATCTGGAATTCAGCTTGATAAGATATCCTGAGGTTCTGTTCTAATGACATGATTGCTAGAAAGTGAAACCGTGAGCAGCCGTATTGCCATCCATCCCTCGTCAATAAGTGTAGCAGAATTTGATATCACATCACACACACGCCTACAATCTGACTTTGACTCACACAGTCATGCATTTTGGGAATCCGCTCTGTGTGTTTGCTTTCGAAGCTGAAAATCAGCAAAGGCCAGCTCTCTCATTCCCCGTCGTGCAGCTCTCAGTTTCACTCCCCTCAGCCCTATTCTGGGGCTCCTACCCACAAGTCCTGTTGTTACTTCTGCATAATCTGAAGTGATTGGACATGACTGGATACTGGTGGGGAGGAGAGTGCCAGCATGGCCTAGGCCATGGGAGGTGGAGGTGGGGTAGTGCCAGCATGGACTGGGGGAGAGAGAGGGGGAGTCCCAACATGGACTGGGGGAGAGGGGGAGTCCTAGCATGGACTGGGGGGAGAGGGGGAGTCCCAGCATGGACTGGGGGGAGAGAGGCGGGGAGAGAGAGGGGGAGTCCCAGCATGGACTGGGGGGAGTCCCAGCATGGACTGAGGGGTGTGTGCACAGATCTCAATTTACTACCTTTAGCCTTGAAAAGAAAGTCTAGGTTGCCATTTGTATGATAGTTGTACAATAGTCCTTTCACATGTTTTCAAGGTGCGGGCTGTTGCAATCCCACAGTTTTAATGCATAAACAGAAAAACAGGAGGTGAGTGAGAGACACAAGTAATGATATAGCTAGTTCCCTTTATAACATTTAACCTGACAATTCAATGCAACCTCTTTAATGGATCAATAGCTCCCTTTTACTCCTGTCTTCAGAAAAACAATTTACTCAATGTTATTGACAAGCAAAATTATGCATGCATTTGATTTACCTCATCTTAATTTTAAACACACAAGCAATTCTATTATAATCTTGATAACGTATAACTTTAAGATATAGATTCCTCCGTCCCAGCCTGGAAAAAACTTGTAATGCTCAAATATTATAAAGCTACTGTAATCATTGCAATTACTCCTGGAATGCATTTATGAAGAAAGCACTGTAGCTTCTTCCCAGAATGTTTAAAGAACTACAACACCATTTCTATGAGGGATGAATCTGGTTTGGTTACAGAGAAGGTTAAAATGCTGCTCAGGTACTCGGAGTGAAAACAAATGCTGTGCCTTTTAAAAGGATTGAGATTAGATTTGTAGACTCTTCACAATATAGCCCCTGTTGTAGCGAGACAGTGACATGTGCACAGTGCTGTCAATAAACCTGCTGCCAGATTAAACAGCTGATCAATCATCTTCAGCGGAATCGATCAGAATTGGTTCTGCCTGCATGCACATGCTGGGGGCCAGTTTATTTTCAATCAATCATTTTTAAACCACCTCACAAGTAGGCTTTAAACAAATGATTGATTTGAATTGATAACCAACTTTTGTGTGGGCACATCAAAGTGATTCAGTTTAACTCTTACACAAGAGCCAATGGTTGAAGTTATAGGAATTCTCTCCATCATAGTCACCATCCCATTGGATCCTGACTAGTGCAGCATATTATGCCTGAACGTGAATCACGGTGCATGGCTGGAACATCTTTCTTCTCTGCTCCCAGGGGCAGCATCAAGTTGTCTCGGCACAGGGCAGATGCCACTCCCCGTAAACAGCTCCAATGATAGGCCTCAGACCGTGGGAGAGTGCACGCGCCTATTTTCGTGTTCAGTTTCTATTTCCTGATCTCTGTTCTTACCTCTTTAAGCAGACGACCAATCTCCCAACTAACTCAAGAATTGGCTTGAAACGATCCAAACTTTTTAGGACCTTCAAAATGCATCGGAAAACAAATAGCTTCATCTTGTTAGCTGGTCTGACTTCAAACCCAGGTTCCCAGAGGTGACGAGGCAATGTCCCAGTATTGCGTGCCATCCATAAGAAATAGGAGTATGAGTAGGCCATTCGGCCCCTCGAGCCTGCTCCGCCATTCAATAAGATCATGGCTGATCTTCTACCTCAACTCCACTTTCCTGCACTATCCCCATATCTCTTGATTCCCTTAATATCCAAAAATCTAACGATCTCTGTCTTAACTATACTCAACGACTGAGCCTCCACAGCCCTCTGGGGTAGAGAATTCCAAAGATTCACCACCCTCTGAGTGAAGAAATTTCTCCTCATCTCAGTCCTAAATGGCCGACCCCTTATTCTGAGACTGTGTCTAGACTCCCCAGCCAGGGGAAACATCCTCCCTGCATCTACCCTGTCAAGCCCTGTAAGAATTTTGTATGTTTCAATGAGATCACCTCTCATTCTTCTGAACTCTTAGAGAGTATAGGCCCAATCTACTCAATCTCTCATCATAGGACAACCCTCTCATCCCAGGAATCAATCTAGGGAGCCTACGTTGCACCGCCTTCAAGGCAAGTATATCCTTCCTCAGATAAGGAGACTAAAACTGTGCACAGTACTCCAGGTGTGGTCTCACCAAAGCCCTGTACAATTGTAGTAAGACTTCCTTACTATTGTACTCCAACACCCTTGCAATAAAGGCCAACATGCCATTTGCCTTCCTAATTGCTTGCTGTACCTGCATGCTAACTTTCTGTGTTTCTTGCACGAGGACACCTAAATCTCTCTGAACACCAACATTTAATAGTTTCTCACCATTTAAAAAATATTCTGTTTTTCTATTCTTCCTACCAAAGTGAATAACCTCACATTTCCCCACATTATACTCCATCTGCCACCTTATTGCCCACTCACTTAACCTATCTATATCCCTTTGCAGGCTCTTTGTTCTCCTCACAGCTTACTTTACCACCTAGCTTTATATCGTCAGCAAACTTGGATACATTGCACTCGGTCCCTTCAGCTAAGTCATTAATATAGATTGTGAATAGCTGAGGCCCCAACACTGATCCTTGCGGCACCCCACTCGTTACAGCCTGCCAGCCGGAAAATTACCCATTTAGCCCGACTCTCTGTTTTCTGTCCATTAACCAATCCTCTGTCTGTGCTAATATATTACCCCCAACCCCTTGAGCCCTTACCTTGTGTAGCAACCATTTATGTGGCACCTTATCAAATGCCTTTTGGAAATTCAAATATACTACATCCACTGGTTCCCCTTTATCTACCCTGCTAGTTACATCCTCAAAAAACTCTAATAAATTTGTTAAACACGGTTTCCCTTTCATAAAGCCATGTTGACTCTGCCTAATCATGTTATGATTTTCTAAGAGCCCTGTTACCACTTCCTTAATAATGGATTCCAGCAGTTTCCCGATGACTGGCCAGTAGTTCCCTGTTTTCTCTCTTGCTCCTTTCTTGAATAGTGGGGTTACATTTGCTGCCTTCCACTCCACTGGCACCATTCTAGAATCTAGGGAATTTTGGAAGATCACAACCAATGCATCCACTATCTCCTTTAGTAAATGTAAGTTGCGGCTATTACTGTAATATTATAATTTATAAGGCTGTTCCCCCCTGGATGACTGGCGATAGCAGTCAAAATGCAGGGACCAGAAAAAAAATCCAGTGTATTCATTTGTATGAAATCCATGATCCTTGCAGATTCAGTGCAGCAATGTCTCTCTGGCTCAATCCCACCAACCTGAACTAACACTGCTTTCCCAGTGACACCTACAGCAGCAAGTCCAAAGTTAATCGTTGGGTAAATCGTATTTTGCTGGATCAGTTGCCACATCTATCATCAATGCATAGTTTGAGATGATTTTACTTCTGCATTTTTTTTGGTTGCCAATTAGGAATCGATAGTTTCTTTTTTCGTGTGTGGGTCTTGTTGAGGTATTCACTGACACTGCACAATGAATTGCACATTTTCCTGCTTTGTACTCACTGGTGATGTGTCAGGTGTGGCACAGGTTGGATGCAGATGGCCTTGCCCCAACAGTGTACCTTAACCCCAATCTCAGAACAACGCTCCTTCCTACACCAATGTCATAAAGACTTACTCACACAGGTGACCCTTTTAACAGCCCTCTTCACCTCATCAAAATGACGACTCATGTAACTGTAAAGGCCTGCTCATTCAATAATGGACATCTTCATCTCCCACACCAGCCATTCCTGTGTCGTCTGCCAGTGTGATAACCAATTAGTGCTGGATTACATTCTGCTCGAGCTCTTTGCATTATTGAATGAGAAGGCATGCAGGTATTTACAGTACACGGGTTTTAATTTTGGTGGAAGTGAAGAGCGGTACTAAAATGGACACTTGTGTGAGAAAGGCTTTGTGATTATAATTGTCACTGGAACTTTGTTGCTTTATAAATTAATGTAATTGACAAAACGATTTGTTCTTCTGGCGGAGGCTGTTGATTCTTTCCTCGTGGGTTTAGCCCAAGTTCTTAGCCAATTAGACGCTCCTTTTATGAATATCCATATGATAATTGTCAATTTCAAGTCAGTTCCTTGGATTCAAAGTTAGCCAACCAGTGATCTCAGTGTACTGGGGCTAATTTTGCAGCTGGACCATCTGTAAATATATTTCCGCAACAAAATTAAATATCCTTTAAAAGTAAAATGATCGACGACAAAATATTGCAGATGTTCAACTGGTGGTAAGGGAAGGTACAGTTATATTGTTATAGATGTCAACCCTGACCTTGTAAAAAGCTGGAAAGGCAAATATTCCCACAACTATCAATCCTACACACAGAAATTACATTATAACACACCAATCATACCCACTCGTTCAAAAAGAACTGGGAAGAAGGGATTGGATCAAGGGCCCTGGTGAGACCACACCTGGAGTACTGTGGACAGTTTTGGTCTTTTTTAAAATTAGTTTATGGGATGTGGGCGTCGCTGGCAAAGCCAGCATTTATTGCCCATCCCTAGTTGCCCTTGAGAAGGTGGTGGTGAGCCGCCTTCTTGAACCGCTGCAGTCCGTGTGGTGAAGGTGCTCCCACAGTGCTGTTAGGTAGGGAGTTCCAGGATTTTGACCCAGCGACGATGAAGGATCGGTGATATACTCCTAAGTCAGGATGATGTGTGACTTGGAGGAGAACTTGGAGGTGGTGGTGTTCCCATGCGCCTGCTGCCCTTGTCCTTCTAGGTGGAAGAGGTCGCAGGGTTTAGGAGGTTACCTAAGGAAGGATATACTTGCCATTGAGGGAGTGCAATGAAGGTTCACCAGACTGGTTCCTGGGATTGGGGGGGATTGACCTATGAGAAGAGATTGAGTAGACTAGGCCTATATTCCCTCGAGTTTAGAAGAATGAGAGGTGATCTCATTGAAACATACAAAATTCTTACAGGGCTTGACAGGGTAGATGCAGGGAGGATGTTCGTAGCAAAGCTGTGTGTAGTAAGAGGACAAATATATTTTGTATAGAGAATACTTGGGCCGTACCATGAAAAGGGGAGCTGCGGTTATGAAAGTTTTCATATTTTCTTTTCTCATAACAAATTTTGAACTCACTTGAAGCTGTGGCTCCTGGGAATTCTCTGTTACGCCAGGTAGGAGCTAAGGTACACATTCCTTCATTGACGTGCAGGCTTTTCAAAGCTAGAAGGGCGGCTGCCATTGCTGGTGCATTCGGTCACCAGCTGGCCCCTTCCTGGGGATCAACGAAGACCACATTGTGCTGGGAGACGGAAAGACTTCATCTTCTTTACTCCGCCATGGATTTGGAGGGAAGGCTGCATTCTGGAGCAGTTTCCTCGGAGCTGCTCCCGTTCTGCCACGCAGCTCTGGCGGACGTGCGGTGGAAATCCTGCTTCGGCCTGTCCACGGGGCTTCCGGCGAAATTACGGTGAGGAATTGTGGGAGCAGCTCCGAGGGAATTCCCACGGAGAGAGGCGCCTCCGTGATAATGTGTACAGTTTGGTCATTTTAATCAGTGTAACTATATGGTGCTCCTAGTGCCTAAGCTTTTACATTTGAATGCAACCACTGAGATTTGTACTTGGAATCATGGAATAATAGCCTCTCCTTTCCTGGGTTATACTACACATGTATTTATTGTGATGGTATAAGCAATTTCGAGTTGGTTTTGGACTCATTCTATTGATCCAGCCTTGAGTCAACCTTCAGGTCCAAAGCCTCTGAGGTACCACATATGCCTCATTTGCTGTTACTATATATGGTGTGTTATATATAAGATAAATGTGAGAAGTCGCACAACACCAGGTTATAGTCCAACAGCTTTATTTGAAATCACAAGCTTTCGGAGCGCTGCTCCTTCGTCAGGACTTCACCGCTCCGAAAGCTTGTGATTTCAAATAAAGCTGTTGGACTATAACCTGGTGTTGTGCGACTTCTCACTTTTGTCCACCCCAGTCCAACACCGGCATCTCCGCATCATATATAAGATAAAGTATGCATTAAGGGCTTATTGGAGTTCTTTCATGTCTAACAAACACAGCTGAAATACTCTGCTTATTCTGTGGGCTCTGAGCTCCTGGTAATACCTGAAAATGCTCTTTACACGAATTTTCAGAACATGGAGACCTGTTACTGCGACAATACCACATGCTATTCACATGTGTGAATTATTATTTTTAGTATCCGACCTGCAGCAGTGAAATTACCAATTCCACCTGTACAGTAAATATTTTTACTAAATGTGATTTTGTTTCAGGATTTGTCACTGGACGCCTCTAACTTCCATGATGGAGATTCAGTAAGTGATAAATGACTGGTGGTTACATAGCAACAAAAGTGCCAAATGAAATCTCTCTAATGCTTTTACTATGATTGTACATTGTTATCAAATTTAAAGCATTCTCTTGGCTGCAGTACATTATTTCGAGGGCTGGCTTCAAGGTAATATGAATGAATGGGGTGTTGTTAAAGAAAAGGTTACACAAGGAACCAGTTATATGAGTCAATAAAACATCAGATGAATGACATTAGAATATTAAAAAAAAAGTTATTATTTACTTCCGAATTGCCTCCAGTCCACCATGTACCCAGCCACCACGGACAGATACAACAGACACCATCAGTGCCGTTCTACAGCTGGGCAGTAGAGGGTGCATTTACCTGTTGACTTCCCCACTGCAGTTTTCTTTCTCTGTCTCCCACAGGAAACTTCCTCAATGACTCCCTCGGGATCTCACCACGTGGACAATCTCGAGCGTGAAAACTGAGTCCTGTTGCTCCTTTGCACGTCTCGTTAATGAGTTGATATTCCGAGGCACGAGGCCAGCTCTATTCTGGGCTGTTTCGAACTGCACGTTCTGTATCCAATGTCAAGTATAGTTAAAAAGCCATGAGTCGTCACCTGTGTGGAAAATGTTTGCTTGTGAACGTACATTCATAAACTGCTGAAGCTGTGTTTATACAGTAACCTGTGTGAAACCCGAACTTCAAAAAGCATTTTGAGACTTCTTACAGAACATTAATGTAAATCTGAATCACATACCATGCCCAGCAGAGAGCTGAATAGGTCTCCCACTAGTTCAATACTTACCGAGTTTATATCTGAAGGTAGGTGATCCAGTTCCTTACAAAGATTAGATACATTATTGGTCTTACTTTTTAAAAAATTCATTCTCGGGATGTGGGCCTCGCTTCATGGTCGGCCTTTCTTGCTCCACCCTAGTTGCCCTGTGAAGGAGGTTGTGGTGAGTCTTCTTGAACCACTGATAGCAGTTTTGATACAACTATGTGGCTTGCTAGGCCACTTCAGAGGGCAGTTAAGAGTCAACACTTTGGTGTGGGACTGGAGTCACATATATGTCAGACCGAGTAAGGACAGCAGGTTTCCTTCCCTAATGCACATTAATGAACCAGTTGGGTTCCAACTCTCCCACCACCATCTCCCTCACACCACCATCTCCCTCCCACCACCATCTCCCCCCCCCACCCACCCACCATCTCTTCTCCCTCCCCACCCACCCACCATCTCTCCTCACCCCCACCCACCATCTCTCCTCACCCCCACCCACCATCACTCCTCACCCCCACCCACCCACCATCTCCCCCCCCCACCCACCCACCATCTCTCCTCCCT